>QEQW01000430.1:0-23505 GCA_004016085.1 Claviceps quebecensis
CCCCCGCCCCCCCCCCCCCCCCCCCCCAAGATACCGGTAACCGCCTTCAAGAAGCAAGCAACGCCAAAGCGCAAAACAACACCAAAGATAATGCATCAACAACGACGGGAAAACACAGGCAATATCAAGGGAAAATGCAGAAAAAAAAGAAGAAGAAAAACACATGTACGGAGTAAGTACATATATACCTACTCCGTAGTTCACGTTTCCCACGTTGTGCTGTCTCCCTGAACCGCCTGTTCATATCCTTTGCATCGCCCGATTCCCCTCCCATCTGGTGTACATCTGGTGTACATCTGGTGTATCGTGTATTCGTGGATTCGTGTACCGTGGTCCGTAGCACAGATTCGGCTTTCCACGAGATTTGAAGGCCCGCGTGTCATGTCATGCATGTGGTAGGTACCTACCTAACCTACCTACGTACCTACGCACCGATGCGGATGCCGATCTACCTAGATCAAAAAGCGCAACCTACCGGTTGGTATGGTTGGACACAAAGCGGCGAGACAGGCTACAGCCTACAGCAGCTCGTGTGCCACGCAGCATGCTTTCTTCGTGGCTTTTTTGAACTTGTCTTCTGCCACATTCCCATTCAGTGGACTGGCTGGCTTGGTATTCTTGGCGCAGTCATGTGTGGACCATCCATCACGCCTCCATCGGAGTCCCATCACGCCTCCATCGGAGATCCATCCACATGCCAGCATCTGCATGGAGAGGAAAAGTCTCACATCGGGTGCTGGTCCTTGGTTCTCCTACCCATCCATTTGCGACTTCGTTCCACAGAGATCGCAGTACCTGTGTACATACTCCGTACTGTACTGACCTGCTGTGCATTGTGAGACCTGAGACCTGAGACCTGAGACCTGAGATCGCAAAAGATAGGACCAGTATCCGTACATACTCTGTAATACTGACAGAGGCTACGGTGAATGTACAACTCTTAAGTCCGTCGTCCGTACGGAGTACAGGTAGGTACCTAGGTATTCATAGGCCAGGATTCCTTGCTCAAGCCATGTGCACTGTGTATGTGCAAAGAAAAAGAAAAGTGAGCACATCGTGCAGGAAGTGTTCCCATTTGAGTGACAATCGTTCCACTATCTGCCCCTTGTCTCAATCTACATCCAACACAACACACAGTGTCAGAACATGTAGGTAGGTACCCCCCTTCAACAACTCCTCTGCTACTCCAAGTCCGTACTGAGTCCGTACATCCATGGTATCTTCACTGTCCAACATGCTCATTACCCCTCACTCTTTCCCAGACACACATGTCAGCAGCTGTGCTCCGTAGACACAGTGTCCTCCTCCTCTGAGCGCACTCCACTCGCCATGCATCCCCCCTCTCCTCAAAATTCTACAAATCACAAATCTCTCTTCTTCCTTTCCCTTCTCCCCCCCCTCCCAAAACTCTCTCCTCTATGTATTCTTTTCTTTCAAAACGCCGTTTTCTTTGTATGCAAGTTCATTTTTGCCTGGCAGGGCATAATGATGATAAAAAAAAAACCATGATGATCGTGAAAAAAAAAAAAAATGTGAAAAATGTAAAACAAAAACAAGCCTACTGATATGCTTACCCATCCTTCGCAGAGCCGTTCCTCGAACACCTTGCAGAAGCGTAACGTATCTGTTCGTTGTGCCCGGACCTCAACGGTGAGTTGCTGTAATATCGGCTTGGCCTTTTCATGTCGTCAAGTAAATAAGAATAAAAGAAATGAATGACTCTAATCGGGGTATCGTTTCGTTATGTTCGCTCATGTCAAAGAAAAACGCCAAAAGGACAAAGAAAAAAACGTGACAAAGCCGCAGTCTGACTGGAGATGACGTGGCCCCAGCACACAAGGATGCCCCGCGTACGGAAACCGCGGTGGTTTGAAGAAAAGGCAGGAGAGCAAGTCTACTTGCGAAGGCCCAACTTATCGGCAATGAGTTTCCGAAATCGGCCCTTCGCCTCCTGGGGAGTTGTGGTAGCTTGTGGCCTCTTCATTACGGCATCGCGCTGCATGGGTCCGACAATGTCTTCGTCGCCCCGGCCGGGACACTTGCCGTCCTGTTGGAGTGACTCCAGCATTCGTGTCACGGCGCTGGGCAGACAGTCGTCCACGCGCATCCACTCGAGCATGGCCAGGTCGTCCTGCGTGGGCTGGCGAGCAAATACGGCAGCATGAGAGCTACTAGACCGTCCACGTCCTCGTGCGCGGCTTTGGGTCCGAGACGCGGTGTTGGATCCCGGAGTCGAATGGCAAGTCTGCTTGATGACTTTTTCCCATGTCGCTCTCCATCGTCCTTCGATCTCGGCCCACTTAGCCTCGGTGAGGACATAGATCTTGCTTGTGTGGCCATAGTTCTCCCCGGTTCGCACCAGGTGCTTTGTGTAATTGCTTCGCGCGCGATCCCAGTCACTCCGAAACTTGGTAATGGCTTCCGTTTCAAAGCAGTCCAGGTCATATGGCTGCGGTGAAATGGTAAAATTGGCATGACCAAGTCGGTCAGACCACTCATCGTACTCCTCATCCTGTAAGATGCCGGGAAGGGCGACGCAAAGCTCACCGCTGCCCGACATCTTTCGCAAAGACCAGGCTGATGGACGAGTGCTCAGCGGCGAGCGGACGAACTGCGACGTCGGCAGCAGTGCAGGGGACATTGGATCCTCCATGGGTGGTGGGCTAGACTCGACTTTTGGCGACTGTAGCGGCGACTCTCTGGGTGGCATCGTCGGGACACCAATCAATAGCGGAGGCAGCAGAGGAGTTGTCGCCAGCGATCGGTCCCGCTCCAAACTGGAAATATCCTCTGGCGACAGCTCGTTGCCAAATTCGAGTTCTGCATCAACCTCCATGCTATATCGAGGCACGTCGGGTGAAACAGGTGGCATGACCTCCGAACCTTGATATCGTCGATCAGCTCGATAGGCAGAGCCAGCCGCTGGTGAGTGACTGGTTGGCGCTCCATCTGGTAGCGCGTTTTCTGTACTCAGACACGTTGTTGGCGACGCTCTCAGGTTTGTACGCTTGCTTGTGTGCCACCGCCGGATGGCTGGCATCCGCGAGCCCAATTTCGAGGCCAATTCTGCGATGGCAGTTTCTGCAGCGTTGCGCCTCTTCCCGTTCTGCCGCGATTCTGGAGTGTATTGTCCGTCGCTCAAGAATCCCATATCGTAGTCCATGTTCAAACCAGGTACTAGATTTCCAGAGTAGTCTGCTTCTCCGCTGTTACGATGGCTGCAGGCTCGGTCACCTGCGTGCTGTCAGTATTAGCTTTACTCTTCAATGTCGGAGCCTGAGATACTCTGATGAAATATGGGCAGAGGGAAGAGGAGAGTTCATACATAGGCAGCTATACAGACCAAAGTTCTCTGAATGGCTGTCCGAGTCTGTCGAGAAGGCATCTGCCTCGTCTCGTGATCGCTGCATTGGCTCCTCCTCGACATCTTCCAGATATCGCACGCTCGACAGGGTGCTGGAAGCCAGAGACGGTGGCGACGGGCTTTCTGGCTTGGACTCCATCGGCAGATCTAATGAAGACGCTGAACTCAAGAAGCGTGGCCGGCTTCTTGGAGAGAATAGGGGCGTCACAGCAGGCGAAGCCATGTCCGAGGAAGACCAATTGGCTGTGCGATAGTCACTCTGGAGATCCATCTGGTTGAGATTTGTGGTTGTCAACGAGGATGGGGCTGCTGCTGTCTGTCGCTGCTGAACCAACTGTGGGAGGAGGAGTGGCTTCAGTTGAGGCGACATGGCTGCCCAGGTGCACAGCGTGGGGGATGAGAGTCACAGCAATGTGTCGGTGGTGAGTGAATGCTGCGAGATGGAAAGGTGAGAGGACAGTAAGGTCTACTTTGGGTGGTAGATGTATGTAAATAATATAATGTTGTCGAGCTGTAGATGTTGTAGAGGTTGGAGTGAGAAAAGGCAGCTCTGTGGCAGCGCGATGAGAAAAGTATAAACGGGCAGGCAGTGCGGGCCAATGCTGGACGTGACTGGTTGATGAAGTGTTGACGGGGCGTCTGGACTCTGGAGCTTTGCCGAGGATTCTGTGTGAGCTCTGAGCTTCCGGCTGGCTGCTGCTCCAAATCTTGTCCAGCACAACAACAAAGCGGATGGATGCTCCACTCACTGCAAGTGCCAGGCCCTTCTCCGCGGCGGCGCGATTCAGTTTTCTCGGGGATGATCGTTTAACAGAAGGTCTCGCCCGAGTGGATTCGCGTTCCCGCAGGCCTCTCTTCTTGAGACGGCTCACAAGATGGTGGGTGCTCGGGAGGGCGGCGCAGCCACGTTCGCTGGCGCTAAGCTTCTTTAGGTTACAAGGCGGCTGTGAAGTTGTGAACGGACTTAAGGCCAGGCTTAAATGCGGAAGAATGGACAAAGAGGGCGAGCTCGACTAAGAGTCTAAGACCAGACCAGTATGGGCTGGCAGCGGAAGATTTTCTTGTTTCTGTTGCGCGCGAAAGGATATTTGTCCGCTTTTGTATTCGAAGCCAGACGGCGTTTGTTTGCGCTGGGAGGGTGTTTGTTTTGCCGTCGGCAAAGGAAACACTGGAGCAAAGAAGAACCTTGTCCAGTTTGTCCGGGGGGGAGGGCAAGCTGTTTGTGTTTGAATAGCCAAAATCTTGTTGTCACTGCAGCTATATTGCACTTCTTGTTTACTACATCCTAGAGGAAAGGCCAAGAACACCAGAAAAGTCCCCGACGGCAATGCGTATTTATAGGAGTGGAAAGCCGATGTTGTAATAATATGGTCACAAACAAAGGCTGCTGGTACTTGCACACTTACACTTGACCATGTCTTTCCAACTCTGGGCAATACCTAGGTAGGCGAGCCGGGGAAGACAAGACGGCCAACGCGCAACCGTCCGGGGGCGAAGCAAGTTCCACGTGCTGACGTGTGGCGGTTGAGCGACAAACAAAAGCTGTGTCCTCGCTCGCGATTCCAATAGCTGGCCCTCTGCGTCGTAGCGAATCCATTCTGTTCTTTTTTTTTTTTTTATCAACTCGATGACACCCTTGGCTACACCTGTCCGGTGGCGTCTGGCTTGACAGACTTGACTTCTGACGCTTTTCTTTATTAGTCAAATGCGGCCTGAAGTGGACGGCTACGTGGATTATGTACATGTACTTGGGTACATAGGTATGTATGTAGGTAGGTGCCTTAGGTTAGGTATGTACATAAACAGGTACTTGTTCTTCTGCGGGCCGGAAATGGTTGCAAGAAGTACCTACTCTCTCCACCGCGCTATCTCGATTTTCTACGTATCGCTCCACCTTTCCCCTTCTCTGCGATGCGATACCAAATTCTCTGATTTTCGCTTGGTTGGGGCCAGGCAACGAAAAGGTGGGAACATGACGACACGCGGACAGCAGCATGTGAGAATGAATCAAGGCCGACAGTTGTCTGGGTGTTGCATTGTTATTTTCGTGTTTTTTCTCGCTAGACCTAGTCGCGGTGAGTCTACCTACCGCAATCGCCTGTCTTATTAGTCCGATGTGGGAACAAACAGCACATCAACGCAGCTGGAGCTGCTCCAAGTCTGCGAGGCGGTGTCGATTTCGAATGTCGAATGGTCGAATGTACACATTTATGACATCTTTTTTTCGTCTTTCCCTCCTTGCCGCCATGTAGCCGCTCAAAAGAGACTAACTGAACTGGGAGCTGTCTGAGCAAGAATTGCCTATGCGTAGGCAACTAATTGTTTGTCTAACATGCAGCTTGGCTAACATGAATGGGTAATGGGAGTGTCGCACGATGGCTCTGTCCTTCATGTACTTCATAGTCATATCGCCACGGCAATCCAGAATGCCTATCATTAATTACCATGTTTCCGTCAACAAGTGACGGGCGTATCGCGTGCGACGAAGCGAACTCGCTGCAGGTACAAGTCAGGGTACTTATGGTAAACGCAGAACAATGATACTGTTTGGCGAAAGACGTTTCAGAAATAGCCGTTCAGGCCAGGTTGTCGCTTCTTTTTTTTGGGGGGGGTCGACTATGAAGAAGTTTCCCCTGATGCAAACGAACAATGCGATTCCATACATGCCACGATCTTGGGTCAGGAAATGGCCCATGTTCGCTCAAGCCGGGGCACCCTGGCCGCCTGATGATGGAGTCCTCGACAGAAGCAGCCCAGAATGTTGGCAGAAAACGGACAGAATAACATCCGATGCATTCTTTCAACGTTCCCCACCCAGCTGCCACGCGTTGCTGCGCTCCTGCCCGTTCGGGATCTTTTCATGGATGCTCCTTCCACCTTCCATCCCTCGCGGCCTCGCCCCACCACCACCTGGGTTCCGCCCAAAGCTTCCAGTGCTGGGCACCTGTCTGCACCCTGACAAATTGATCACTTGTCGCAAAAAGCCCGCATCTGCGCACGAGGCAGCGTTGTAGAAGCAGCAATCATGATACCCTTTGTACTGTTCTTTATTATGATAGAGCAGAAAGGCGAGAGCCAACGCGGCAGTCGAAATGCACGGTCTCCTACGAGAAGGCCCTTGGCGGGAATACCTCCCATTCATCAATCCGCGGGGGCCGAATAGACGATCGACGTAAGTGAGGAGTCACATGTTCTCCCCAGATGCCTTCGACACGGGGTCTTGGAAGATACGGGGGTCTCCCCTTTCAACGTAACTCTCACGGTGGGTGCGTCGACAATGCCTCGAGTTGTTGATGGAAGGATATAGGACACTTGAACAGCTATGGCATCATCATGGCTCGCTGCCCCAACACGTCACTTTAGATGGGCAATAGACGGAGGGGAGTGCATAGCTTGTCAAGCGAATCAGCCATCAGTCCTGACCGGAGACTCCCTTTGAGAGGAACAACTTGGCTGGCATTCGGTTGCAATCCGACGACATCAGATGGGGGCGCCTTTGCAAGCGCACTCAATACCTAGGTCATTTCAAGCAAAACGACCAGGAGGGTTACATTCTTCATCTTGGGGTTGGATTTTGGTCTTCGAAAGGCAATGTCGCTTCAATTGGGTTTGTGAATTATTATTATCAAGTTGTCGTGCCGTGTCGTTCGGGCAAATTGCCTGTCTTGACTCTTGACCTTTTGGCTTCGCTCAAGTCTGGCTGGAGTTGCGATAAGCTGAGCTCACTAACAGCGAACATATGCTGGTCAGCACGGAACTAAACAGCTGTGGCGTAGTGGACCATCAATCAGCTTGGCGGAACTGACGCTCGACGGCAATTAGCAGACGGACACTGGAGATCCGCGGATTCGCTGTCTCAATTCCGCTTGTCGAGCGCGTGTCGCAAACCGTGGCGCCGCAAGAACTACGGAGTGTGTACTCCGTACGCGCAATGGAAATAAGACCACTACATGGCTATACTGGCCTATCATGACCTGCGGCACGTCGTGCGCATTAAGTGAAGCGTTGCCCACAGCTCCGCTTCGAGTAACTGGAATACAGAGGGTTTACAAACCGCCAGAATGTTGCCATCACCTGTTCCGGACCCGAAAATACGTCGCTCCGATGTTCCGATGGTCTTGAGCGAGTGTCAACATGCAGTCAAATGGCGATATGTGTGGATGAGTATGTATAGCTTCCGTTACTTCTATTACGAGCGTTATAGATGCAGTCTAATTGGTTCCTCTTACTACATAGTTAGAACTTAGGCCTGCACCGTAACTTCGTATCTGATTCCGGCTTTTGATCAACGTCTTTGCGGGTATCTCGGGCCCCACGTCATCAACTACTCCAGACTTGGCGGCACTTTTCTGCGAGACGGCGATTGAAATAAGCATCCGATGAGATGGTGCTGATATGGGATGGGTAAGATCCGACGACGCTGAAAAACTGCGGGGAGTTCGTCCGCTGCTGAAGATGTATCATGTCGCAGACATGCGCAGGACTTCTGCCCATCGGAATCACCCGCCTCTCCAGCCTCCAACGGTTCATCTTGTTGTGACTGGAAGCAGCGCCACCTGCATGTCTTGACGCCATGGTTGTATCTCTGCAACATGACCACATTCAGGCATCACAACGGCGAGCCTTGTGGACCAACTGTCTACTACTAAGCAGCCAACATGATGTACACAGGACTTCTCAAGTTCGCTCTAGCCTTTTGAGAACATTCGGAAGACGGCAAGGCCCGATCAATCGCTGTCCAGCTTGTGTCGGACCGAACGGATGTCCTCGCCTTATGCGTGCTTACCGTTTTTGGAAAGTTCAATGCAGGTGCTACCACACAATCACACCCCGGGATGACATACCTACTCTTTGGATACTGGATGCCCAACAGAATCTGCAATATCTTCGTCTGTTCGGCGGTCGATAGCGTTCGCTGCCTGGCTACAGCTTATTTGTGGCATTCACGCGATGTGGGCGTGGATGGATTGCCGAAAAACATGTCTTGCGAATATCTTGACCTAGACGCTTGCGCGGTCTCAGGAAGAGGCGAGAGAACCTCTGCTTTCCAAGATTTATCCTCGAAATCGTATGCCATGCGAGATTGCGCTCCTCACTACCTTATCCGCTGCGTGTACACCTTGATCTTGGAGCGTGGAACACGTCTAAAGTCTTTCCCACGGGAAACCGCATCATCTCACCAGGGGTGAAATAAGCATCTGAACTGATGGTTTATCGTTGAGGGGAGACTGGATCTCCTCGTACCTTTTCGGCGACGGTGCGCCAAAGATTGGCGAGGCAATTTGGACTTTTCGTCAGTGCTGTGCCTTGCAGTAGCTTTGTTCTTGAGCATTCGCACACCCTCCCTCGTCGGTCATTGACCGCTTTGAGCGACCATGGTGTGCACGATCCAGGGCGGGAGAGCAGGTGGTTACTCGCGCGGCGGCTGACTACTTGCGCGCTCCAGCTCCAGCCAGCCCTTGACTCCTGAGATTGTATGGTCCGAGGCTTCCACGCCGCTTGCCATTTCTTTTGCCGCATATGGCCATGTCTTGCGAACTTGGAGCTCTCATTGGAACCTTCGCTAGAACTCTCACGACGCGCCGAGCGAGCTATGGACGGCGGGGGCAGCTTCGACTTACAGGCCACGCATTGCATTGAGTGCATTGACCGACCTCGATTTGTCGCAGGCGATAGATGACATATCTTCTTTTATCCCTCGTCTGAACTTCATGCGGCCGCTACTCTTGTCCCAATCGCTAAGTTTACACACTCTCTCTATTGCTCTGATTTGCTCACCTCTGGTCAGTCCAAGTCTGCGATCTTTGAGCTGGCCTCTGACTGCTTATCCAGCCCAGAGACAATGGTTGACAGTCTGTCCAGCGCCCCCCTCCTCCCCCGCTTGAAGCTACTCAACTGCCTTGTCTAGAATATACTTTGCATTTTAGTGCATGTCGAACAAGCAGTACATAGCGTTCAAATTATGCAGGTCGGCCCGGCCCTGTATAACCGTCCGTCACGTCACATTCAACGGGCACAGACACCAGAACAATGAATGGATGAATTATTGTTATCGTCACAAGAACAATTCCGTCCGGCTCTGTAGATCTATGTCATGAAGCCCAAATTCTCCAAAACACGCCCGAAGCTCGATTGGCGAGGTTGTGTGTTTTCGAGTCACGAGTGAGGGGATCCCGAACGGACCCGAAGGTAGGTTGCCCAACAGCTGCGGCGAGCCTCTACGGCATCAAGTCCAACTCCCCATGAACCGAACACCGTCGCCAAACCCGATATTAATTACCGACTCCTGGGGCTTGGCGCTTCTTTATTCAAATATACATGCTCATGTCTTAATTTTCCCGACAGCGGTGACAAAGCCGAACCTCTACGGCGTGGCATGGCGCCTTTCCATTCGCCGTTCCACGATCTCGCTTCGCCGCTGCCTCTCGCTCGCTGTTCACCTTCCGTCTGTGGTGTTTTACATGCTCCGGCGGAGATATCCCAAGCGGAAGTACCGAAGTATTCGCTTACATGCAAGTCATACCTATGTACCGTGCACTTTGCTTTTTCTGTGCGGTGAAGACAAGGGCTCCACGGGGGGGGGGAGCGATGTAGTGGAATCATACGGAGAAAGAACGGGAAGGCAGAGAAGCGAAAAAGTTGATTCAGTTCCGCATTATGCACGTGTTTTGTGTGAAATATTGCGTCAAAGATTGCATACACGATTTTGTCTCATGCGCTTGGCTGCCAGTGCCAGGATAGGCGAGCCAGAAGAAGAGGACCAACGGCCGACGGAGCCGATTGACTTACATTAGGTACTCATATGTATGTACGTACAAGTTACTGACTGGCTGACTTTCACGTGTCCATTCCGCCAGTTTGTATCTGTGTGCGAACACATGGATACAATGTACATACAAACTTGTGTCTGATGCGCTGTTCAGTAACCAGTTGGCTGGATGTATGTACGGAGTAGGTTACAGGTATGTATGTGTAGACAGTGGGTATGTCTGCGACATGCAAACTCAGTATGTATGGCTACGTAACATGTACAATGACGTCCAAGAATCTCATTCTCGAGGTTAGTGTGCCATATACATACATACATATAAATCTTCAATCAAGGCATGGTTGCATTGTTCACAAGGAAGGCTTGGCTTGCAAGTTGCAAGTTGTGCAGGAGGGCTTTGTGCTGGAGCCTGGCAGAGGCTCCAGTCTCTAGTCTCAAGACCGTACAGTGTAGATGCGCCAAGAACTGCCCAGGATTTCTTCCCGGGAGAGAGCCTAGAGAATTACATCATGGGGCATATAAATCCGATGTGCCTTAGTACAGTACGATCTACGTGGGGTTGAAGTTTTACGCGAAGGTTGGATTTGAGGGTTAGTTGGGCGGTCTGGCCTCCTGAGTCCTCCGAATCTCCGATGGCCTTGCTTTCAACGTGTGTCCAGGTACTTATGTTCTTCTCTTCGATCGGCGATTTTCAGGTGTAGGGCACGTGAGAAAGCACGCTGTTCTATGCGATATCAAAAAGTCGCGCATTCACGTGCAAAATATATGTCTTAGAGCACATGAACTTATGAAGACTGTGATATGTACTAGCAAGAACGAGTGCTACCCTAGAAGAAGCCTGCTCCAAGAAAGACTTTGTTCTTTATGTTTCTTCTTTCCTCTCGACACTTGTGACATGTTCATAGTGGCCCCTAAGAATTTGTCTCGTTTCTCCTCAGAACGAGGTGACAAAGACATAATCACCGTGAAGATTCTTGAATAGGCAAGGACAGGTTACTCAAGGTGTACTCCAGAGTCCACCTGTGGATGAACAGGAGGGCATTCTTACTATCACCGCTCGCCCGAAGCTGAAGTTCGCTGCTCATTTTGGGCGCCTGCCACCACTTGACAAGTCACAAACTGTTGTCCTTTCGTTGCTCTCATTTCCAGTTTGTGCCTGCTCTTCTTTTTGCGCCGCTCTCATCTATCTTACAGATTTGCTAACAACAGCCTGATGTTCGGAACTAGAAGTGCATCACATCCTCTGAATGCCGAATAGTGTCGGGGGCGGGAACGTCGTCACTGCAGCCGGGCAACAAAATGGGAAACTTGAGGCTCAGCATTTATTTCGGCCTTCTTCTGAGCCGACCCCCCCGGGGTCATTTGCGTCGTGCGATGCTCACATGAATGAATGAACGATGTGCCGGGATTTGTAGGTGAGCGGAGTCAATGCACGCAATCCCCCGAAACATGTCGGAACAAGACTCATGAGGCAGAGGAGTCGTGGACATGGATTCCGTTGGAGTTCCTCAAGATGCCGGTAACGGAGTCTTTGAGCGTGAGATGATTGTCTTTAGACGCAAGATGAGCCTCTCTCGAACTCAGGAGTCAGGACGGGACCGACGGGTAACTTTGCACGCGAGTTCACCTGGAGAGCAGGAGAGCCATCTTCTACCAGACGATAGCCATCAAATGCAAAATGATCAGCCTTTGGACTATTGGGCCTGAATGGCTGGCACATTCAACAGGTTCATCCGAACACAATTTATCTGGCACACCATGCATTCACATTTTGAAGGCGTCATGACGACTATTATCACTAACACTTTCGGACGCGTCACGCAGGAAACCGAACTTTGAAGGCCTTGGCCACGCCAGCTATGGACCTAAATTCACCGGATCAGCGTTCGACACAACTATAGCGAAAAAGTCACGATGGTCGGAAATCAACACGACATACTTCACCCGTCCGCACTGCGCAGCACGTCATTGGCGTGCTCAAGTAGCTTGACCAACGCATACCCTGGTCCCTCCCACAGTTGTCAGTTCCTGCTCCTCGAATGCTCTTGAAGGTTTACCGGCATCACGGGTTCCGGAAACCGACCTGTGCAGCTAAAAAACCTTCTTTCGTATCCTCTATCATCTCTAGACTCTGCCACCGAATACCCCAATTCGTCCCAGTTAACTGTCAGCCATCGTCTGTAGACTGTCGCAGATTGTGCTCTGCCACGCGCGAGACATGATCATATGACAACATTGTCTACACAAAGAAGCTGGAGTCGGACTCTCATCTAATTATTCCAGGATGAAGCTCGCAGTATGCGCCAAAACATATGCGACGGGCATGCCTCGCGCACTCCGGTCACCGGCGACTCAGCCATTGGCAGTCACCGAGGTGTCACATGAGGAAAGTCCAATCATGGACTACTGCCGAGTCCCGGGGACTCGGACTGCCCCGTGCCGAGCATGGATATGATACCATCAAGCTACCAAGACAAACGTATCTTGCTTGATGCTTTCCGGGACCGAGACCGATGATGATTGATAGCGGCGATGCTGCGACGGATGGCGTTTGCGGTGGGAGACTGGACAGAATTCAGCCGGTACTATCTATCCCATTAAGAATTCAGGCTCTGACAGGCCGGCTCCTTTCTGAAGATTCTTCGGCAAATAATTGACTTGGCTCAGCTGTAGGCAACTTTCTAGGCAGCAGATTCATCTTGGTGTCATACAATTACACACCAATCCAACATGACGAGATGCAAGCTCCTAAGCTTAGGATCTGTGACTTCGAGAATTTGAACTTTACGAGGCCGAAAGACGAGGAAAGAAGGCTGAAGCCAACAAAAAACATGACACACACAGAAATTCGAAGGGCAAGGACCTCCCGCAGGGCTCATGACGCATTGTGTCTGGTGACATTCTCACGTGCCCATCGTCTCACTGGGCCCGGGCATCGAGTCAACTCGCGTATGGGTACAAATTACAATAGGTCCACGCTCAAACTTAAAACATACCAGCGACAATCATCTGAAAAGGGTTTTCTCTCTTTTTGGAATGTAGGAAAGGCCACAATACCTACCTACCTTGAACACGGCGCCGGTAAACGGCCACCTCCAGGCCAAATTTCATGCCCTCTCCATTGCGCCACTACTTCTCTCCAAAACCCCAGATGGTGATCCCCAATTCCTCGCGTCTTGTGCAGAGAAACGACATTCCAATTACATATGTATATGTAGACTGACCTATGTAGCAGACTACCTAAGTGACTAAGTCGGTCCACGAGGGCAATTAATCGGAAACATTGTCTCCGCATCTGCGATGACGCACATGGCAGCGACTCTTCCCCGCCAACAAACTCTGCGACAATGAGGCGATAAATAGGCGACGTCTCTGGATGTTGTCTAATTCATTGCATGTTGAAGAAATGCTGCCACATAGAGGCTAGAGTGATGCTCTGTCTAAGCGCCCTGGCCACGGGGTCACAATCTGTGAATCTGAGTTGTGCATAACCATGATCCATTTGGTTCGCCCGAGCCTTTTGACACATTTTCATCTCCCCTTGCTTTCCCAATGAAACTCTCTCATGTACAAGTGCCTGATATTGAGGCCTTGCATGATACGTAGCCATTGGGCAGTGGGCGCCACCCCCCGCGAATGCAACGCTAGACGTACGACTCGCAATACCGAGCCGGGTGGGCAACGTACATACATATTCGCCAGACGACAGATCGGCATGACACACGGCGGCATCGTCGCACGTACATGTCGGCGCGTGGTCGCGCACCAGGGAACAGAAGACACGCAAAGTACATACCAAGGGGACTTAAGTTGTAGGTATGAAAGAAGACCAAGTTGGCCGATAGGGTTGTTGTAGTTTGGGTGTTGTGATCTAAGGCCCAGACTACCTATGTAGGTGAATCAGATCATCTCTATGGCCGCGAAGACGATTGGGTGTCCACGCTTGGAATTGCCTTGCAAATCTGCCAAGGCGGAACCCTAGGAAGGATTGAGGAGTCAGATGAATCTATGCATGGCGCGCGGGGTGTTCTCGCCGTCGGCTCCGGTCCAATTTTTACATTGTCGACCAGACGAGGCAGTGCTCCCTCCGACACTAACGCGTAACGCATATTGGGGAGCGCGTCTCATGCAAGGCCTCGTTCGTTAAAAGGTCTGATGATGTGCTTTCCGCTACTATTGCGGGATGACCGTAGGACTCCAAGATCTGTCTTGGACTGGTATGCTTGAGGCCCCGAATTTCGTGGGACTCGTCTCTCGACGACGCTGAGTGTCCGAGTTGAGCCCCTGTGCAAATTTTAAAGTTGCATCTTGTGATGTACTCCGTATATCCCGTGCTTGACTTGAACATCGGGGATAAAAGAAAGAAGGGAATCTGGGAAAATCCAGACGGTGAAACATAGGTAGGGTTGCATTGTGCGAGCGTAGTGTAAATTTAGACTGCAGATACTGGACAGCCAAAGAAATCTTGAACTTGTGGCTGGTACATACTCCGTATATGAGTCTGAAAACACACAAGACTTGGCATAACGGCACCGTAACAGATTGTCTCGTACGCTGTCTTGTTGCCTGCAGGCTGCTTGCGAGGGCTCATCTCGGCCATCGAGAATCACCAGACGAGGTAGAAGAGGATGCAAAAGAGAGGCATCCTGATTCCAGTTACAGTGTCGCCACATCTGTCCATATCCCCTTGTGTGTATTAGTGGTGTTGTCATATTGAGTCACGCCACCTTAGAAACATACGAAACACGAACAGGGCGCGCCGTCATGAATCATGTGAATCGTGGAGAAAATCGCGGATCGCAAGTCATTCATCCTTCAGCGCGAAAGGGCTCCACCTACAGGGGGAACTTGAGGTCTCGGCCGAAAAAGTCCGTACTGTGGGAATGGTGATGCTTTTTTTTTTCGTATGCAGCTGCCCTCAGGTTGCGTTGCGTCGTACTTTTCCTACGGAATATTGCCAGATGCACGGCAATTACCCGGCGTCCAGGCTGTGCTTTTTATTGACAATGAACGATGCGTGATTTATGTATATATCTTGGTGCTTGCAGTATAAGGCCGCGCCACGCACTGCTGCATCATTGCTCCGAGGTAGGTTCCTTGACGCATTCTGCTACAATCAATATCATACCGCACCAAGGCCCAAGGGCATACGTACATCGAATCGGACACGTTTGGTCTTGGCCGCCACAGTTCCGGTGTTGCTGGACATGCATAAAACTTCACCTCGTCGGCGCTCGTCGTCAACATTCGCGTTTTCCACGTGGTTGAAGTGTTCCTGGACATCATCGTCGGCCTCATTACCAAGAAAATCCTCCTCATCTTCCTCATACCCATCAGCATCCTCGCCTCCATCAAAACCCTACGTCAGGATGGCAGGCACACGCAGTTGCCAAGGCATGAGCGCAGACGAATTGCGCGAACTCTGGCGGTGCATGCTCCAGTTGCAGCGGCTATATGGGTGTTACAGATCGACGAGAATCTCTTTGGCAGCCGATGCGGCCGACGGGGGAATCAGTCTGATGCGTACGTACAGCCTTTGTCTCGTTTCGCGGACATCTTGAAAGTTCTGTGTTTGGTTCTTCTTCCCGCCAACCATTTTCCGCGGCTGTCGTGTCTCGTAACTCGTCAGCGGCCGGCCATGTGGGACCACCCTCCCTTCCGACCGGCGACAGGTGCCGACAGGTGCCGACAGGTGCCACACCTAAAATGGGGCAGTGAGCCAAGATTGAGTCTGAATCCCGTCAACTGACGTGCCTCTGTCCAAACAGCAAACCCTTTCATCATCGACACGCTCAACGAATCCATCACGGACCTACCTCCCGAGGGCTATGCCATGCTGGACGCCAACTTCTCGAACTAAAAGTCCGCGCCACCATCATAACTCATAAGGACACCGGCATCAGCGTCGCCGTGTCCAGGTGAATCATGAATGAGAGCCTGCCGTCACATGTCAGAGTCCCGTCCGACGTCCCCGAAAGTAATAGTGCCAACCCGATGGGCGGTTCATAGACAGTTGAGGCATTCGGGGCTGGATGAGGACATACACATCCAAACTTGGATGTTCTCAGCGAGGGAAAGATGCCTCGGGCTTGTCCTGATGCAGCTCCAGCCTCCAACAGCGGCTGGTGCAAAAAAATGCGCAGTGCGCGTCAGGACGACTGGGACTTCAATATCAGATACCAACAGGATCCACTCCAGTAACTATTGAATAAACACAACAGCGTTGTACTCTCTTGACTTGATTGTTCTGAATTTATTTCTTCTATTTTTGCTTGAACTTGAAGGGCTGCGCAAAGTACTTTAGCTATCCGCAAGCAGAAGGTGCTCAACCAATTTACCAAAGAGGTCAAGTGGCCGATTTGTGACACGACTCAACCAACCGTGAGGGATTTACTGACCGAGGTGGCCTGCCGGTAATTCCCTACGTCAAGTGGGATGTTATGGGATCAGAACCAACCATGATAGGTCTGCCAATGTCAATTCAAAATAGATTCATTCAAGTGTCCGCCATTGGGATGTACTTTCTTGCAGAAAGTGTCTGCAAAATGACTAGCGCAACCAGCGTGTGAGTTGGTTGTGGAAGGCAAAGGCCAAAGAAAAGAGAGAGAATTGCCTTCGGCTGGACCGATCGTGGAAGCGTAGCTACTGTCACGGCAAACTACCTCCTATCCTGGCTCACATCGTCATTTTCTACGAATACATCACTATAGTATGGCCTTGTCCCGTTATCCGTATCTCTTTCTGATGCTAATTGCTATCACATTTGACACAGCTAGCAGAACGAACGATTCACGGTGACTCTGACCAACCCGGATCAACTTTTGGTCTTGGCATGACGCCCCGGTCCCGAGGCCGATCCGTGTACATTACTCGTGACGGCGCTCAGTCACCATCACAGGCACATAGAACAGTTAAGCCTGCGGCATCGAATTGGGTGCCACGACGAAGGGAACGGTCGTGCCTCCGGCCCGAGATTACCAGCCTGGTGTGCTATTTACGTACCACTTGCCGCGATACATTCAGCCGCGCGCATCTGACGACGTCTCCGGGGATCGGAAAGACGGATTGGTTCTTATGATGGGCGACTATATATGTGGCTTCAGCTGCAAGTTTCGCTTCTTTATGCCGGTACGGACCGCGACATCACATCGGAGCACTCAACCATTCATCGCCAGTAGGCCGAGAAGCCCTTGCCCATGACCATGCCGGTACAATGCGGCAGCTACATATTATCGTCGCCACATCTGACAGCTGCCACACGTGCCCCGATCACGCGTGAATGGCACACTGTCTACTGGACTGCCGGGGCCCGACAGGCAGCCCCTACGGAGTATGTGCGGAAAAGGGGCCCGGCCAAGCACCGGACCGACGATCGACTAACATGAAAAATACGAATGACTCGAGAGACACACTTACGGCCATCACCAAGACTGACTGTCGTGCCGGGACCCGCGGCGTGGAAAGTTCAAAGGGGGGCGAATCACAGAAAAAAGCACAAGCCGCCGCACAGCGCATTGAAGTTTGAACCGACCTTGAGTCACCAGAAGCATAAAATACACTTGTAGTCAATCAGGCCGTTGTATGGTATGTACATCTCATTGGGTATAATTCATAAAAGTATTGACGCCGGACGGTGTAATTAGGCAAACGGAAGAGATGTGTGTGGCGACGCACATTCCGTGTTTGCCTCTTTATTGCATCTTTAAATCTCAGCAACGGCCCATTAGGGTGACTTGTACAGTTGTAAGCCGGTAGGGCCATGAGGCTCCTGGCTCAAGCCTCCCTGAGCCCGCATCGGTCAAAACTTATTACGTGACTCTGAAACAAGGGGACGCAGAAGGAGTCGAGGACGCAGGCGGCAGATTTGCCTACCTCTTGGCGCGTCCTGATACAGATTCGCGTCACGGCATTTTAATGTATGGAGGACTGTAGGACATCGCAGCATTAACATTAGTGCAGAGCTGGAAAGCACCTCTGAATGGAGAATACCCTTTGAACCTTGGTGGCGCAGAAGCCAGAACGGAAGATATCTCAGAGCCCTTGTGTCATGACGTTCTTTTGTGCTTAGCTATGGGGCGTCGACTTTCACAGGACTCACAGGAAGCAGTTTTGACTCAGGAACTCAGGATATTAGAAATTCCTCAGAGAGACACAATTATTGTCACAGCCCATTGTCGTGTTTCGAAAGAAGCCTTATCAGTTTTGTCATTGTCCCAAGATTGAGTTAAATACCTGAGCCCTTCTAAGGAAGAAAAATTCATTCTCAATCAACTCGAGTATGAACACAAACAGTGCAGTATAGAAAAAAAAAGTGCGCAAACCGTCGCGTTGGGGCATAGATTTCACTTCTACGCAACCAGATCACTTTGCGATTACTATACATCCTTCGATTATAAATCTACAGCGTCGTAAGTAGTTGACAAAATCTGTGTTTGGTATGCCACCGTCCAGTGTCCACGGCCAATACGACGCCCGTTTGAGTGCATCAGTGATAGCCGTCTGGCAGGCGGCGCGGCCTGAAGACGAGGAGGCTGCAGGCATCCCGTCGAATCTCGATAGTCCTATACGTATAGGCTATTGCCGTCGATCGAGTTCTATTTTGATCATATCCCAAATATTTGCCACAGCCTGAAACCACTTGAAGTTGCTACAATGAAGCCCGACACTTCCCTGATCGGCGATTAGTGGAAAGCATGGTCCACGGATGCTCAGGAACGTCACACGTGTTGCATTACACAGACGGTGCGCACACTGAGGATCTATCTGATCGGAATCCTTTAGCCTTGGGGTGGTTGTTCGTGGTAGAGAGATTCCGCGTAAACATTGTGTCAAAATGTCAAAGAATCTTTTGCGCCATTGATCGCCTTTTTTGGTCAGAGTCTGAGTGCCAAAGACTGCGAGAATGAGATAGGCATCGAAACTTGGCTTTCAACGTTCCTGAATCTAGAAGACTCATGTATTATGTCTTTGACTCCATGCACAGCGCGACTGTCTAGTAGATTAGTTGCAGCGCAAGGTGCTGTGCGTGCAGTGTGACCTGTCTAAACAGTGAGACTTCATGTGCTTGTCGAATGTTAATAAAGGCGCATATAGTGAGTTGTGAGAAATTAGAATCGTGATTCCATCATGTCTGTGTCAAAGATGGCTACCGTAAACAACGAACATTCCAGGGAAGTTTGGAGGGGTTGTCGCATTCTTTGCAATTTTCCCTTCCATTGTCGTCGAGTCGACCCCTCCTGGACGCTCACGCGACACGTATTCGCTCTTCACATTGTTGGCCCCTGGCGTATTCACGCACACTGAATGCACAATGGACAACATGAAGCCCCAGACACGGCCTGGGGCCAGATCATAGATGGGCCAGACCCTGGTGAAGATTGGTCATCGACGTGGTGGTCGTGGAAAAAAGGTACCTCTGTAGACAGTAGAGGCCGATGAGGCGGACATGCTGAGAGATGAAGATCACACAAAGTTCACTATGACGAGTGCAGATGCACGTCATTGGGAGACCTGATTTGGTTCCCCTCTTGAATTTTCAGTCATATACCTATGTACCTACATTGGTATGTCATACATAGCCAATAGATGCTGAAAAGGGGCACGAAGAACTAATTGCTCTATTTTGGTCAATTCTCTAGACTCCATCTACTCAAAGTCTCAAACGGGGGGATCGGGACTGTTAGTCTATTTCTGACGCACCAGTTAACCGAAACCCCCGTCTTCCATTAGATGCATCATGCACATCAATGAACTGCTCGCTCTTGACGATTCTTGTTTTCATCTACTCGCAACACGAGGCGCAGCGAAACACTACAAAGAAGCCTGAAGGCAGTGAAGATGCATGTTCGGGCGGCACCAACTACATACCTTTGCCTCCGCGCATCCTCCATCAGTATGGCCTCCATACATAAAGGGAAAACCCCCCCCCCGCAAATCGCCACCAGGACGTCGCACTTTTGAGCCAAGACAGTATCCTCGTCAATATCGGAGGCAATATTATAATTACGCAGGGAAGATGGCTCTGTGATCCGGAAACAGGATCCGATGATGCGGACATGTGCTGCAAAACTGAATTTGCCTGATGCCGAGACCGGTGGTCCGGTGTACCGACAACCGTGTCTGAGAAGGGCTCATGGGATTGGATATTAGTATTACATCATCTCAGCTGGTAAGATGACGCGCTCAGCTAGGCAAGTCTGGCGCTGCTACAGAACGGGCACTCAGCGGGGGATTGATCATGCTCGTTAGATTGTAGTCATGAGTTATCTGATTATGTCTTTCATCTTGTATGTGCATCGTCATATTCGTATGTAGTTCCTGCGTGTATAATAGTATTTGCTAGGTCACGTAGACATTTGCTCACATATTCATCAACACAGAGTAGACATCAATCCGATGACGTACATTTACGTTTACCGGATCCCGTTTACGGTTTGACAGGTCGATCTTCCCCGCAGTCAAGTGGCGCATCATAGCCCGGGTCCGAGTTCGCAGATCCCGTTTGTTCGGCCGGCCGATGAAGACGAACTAACTTATAATATGTACATACAAATGTACATACCTTTTAGTGCGATGGGACGCGGAAGTGCGGCAGATGACGTCATTCGGGTCATCGACGGGATGCACTGAGGCGTATCAAAAACAAAAAGGTGGCTTCTTGATTCTCTCTCTGTCTTGCACATGATTATGGGAAGGCAAACGAGGCGGTGTGAGACTTGGACGGCATTTAGGTACTGTTCTGCAATCGCGCTTTTTGTCGGGGATGCTTCACTTCTTCTTGGGTTTCAGGGTTCCCTTGTGATTGTTCACTTCTTGGACGTTGACGGTTGAAGACGAGAATGCGAGCTGCATGACATGCACGGTGTTTGTGCAATGGTACCACGAGGAGCTTGTCGGGGCGGCTTGTCACGACCAAGCTTCATTGCAGCCGTTACTTTCCATGGAGTGTGGCGCTTGTGCTTGTGCCGAAAAAAAAAAAACGAAGAAAAGAACCAGTCCCGGGCATGTGATGAGCCGCCGTTGATCGGTCCAAGATACATCCTTTCACCATACCTTCCATTCACGTATGTGCAATACCTAATCTATCCTTTCAATCTGAGTCTTAAAGTAGATACCTAGGCACATATGCAGGTATGGGAAGCCGGGGCCAAATTTGAAATACCTACAGGCGGCTTTACCATTTACGCCACGCCTCAGCCCTGGATGCAGGTCGCGACTGAGTATGGCGCCGCAAGTCAACGCCCCCAACCCATGATTCTGGCAAGCTTTTCCCCTTGGTCTGTTTTTCTTCCTTTTTGTGCCCTGCATAATCAGGTGCCGCGGGGAAGATGGCACGGCAGGTATTGGCCTTTTGGGCAGTGCTCGTGTTACTGCGAGGAGCAATCAGGCGTAAATAGCAATGCATGAAGAGGGCTCCAAGATAAGATGCACATATGATAAGGTGAGATTAGCAGCTGATCAGTGAAAGAGCCATTACGCGACGCGCGATACGACTTGGAAATGATAGGTGTTTGTACATGTATAGGTAGGTATGTACAAGTTTACTACCTACCTCTCCGTACATATGTAAGGTAATACATTATACGGTGTACGTATGTACCTTGTACATATGTATGTATGTACATACAATGATACATGCATCGATCGGGCCAAGATTGGGATTCCCGGCGGCTGCATTGTCGTTTCGGCCCCACCGGTGTGCTCTCCCAGACTCCCCCTCAACTTTCAAGAATCAAGAGCCAGATCCTCAAAAGGCGGCCCCTCTTTATTGCTCCCGCCCTCTCCGCAGCCCAACCGGAGCATCATCCTCTTCCAAGTTCCACCCCTCCCGAGTCCCGGCCTTGGCTCTACCTATGTTGTACCTACATATACATACTCCGTACATGTACATACCTACGGTCTACCCCTTTCCGCGCCGACCTGGGGTAGGCATCCGCGCTCAAAAATGATATCCTTTCTTCTTTTTTATTTGGAACTCTGACAAAGGAAGGAGAAAAACACGGGCAATGATTGGAAGGAAGGTTCAAAGATTAAGGGGGTCAACTCATGTTTAGGAACATTTCAAGTTGTTCATGCGCCTCATGCCGCTTGTCCACTGTCGGGTGACGCTGCAGCGTGATTCGTCCGGATCCTGCAAGCTGCCGGATGACTTGCTGTTGACGCTCTTGAGTCTTGAATCTTGATGAGTCTTGGACTCTTGACGCTCTCGACAGGCCTTACGTCAGCGTTGAGGTGCGGAGAATGAGAGACAAATGAACGCAAGGAAGCACGAGGTAACAGACCGTATTCGTAAGCGACAGAAGATACTCCGTAGACCAAACAAAATTGAGGCATTCAGGGCCGGCCTTGCGGGCGCAAACTCCTGCGGTACATGCGGCGGCATTCATGCGATGGATGGGTTTGCCTTCTTCTCAGACAGAATTCAGAGTCAAGACTCAAGAGTCACCACCCCCATCCCTGCGCCACACTCGGAGGTGACGCCCGAGGCAGTTCCCTGCATTTGATTGGACAGTCCTGCGGAGCGGAGACTCTGCCAGATCTCGCCCCAATCCCAACCCCCAACGGTCATGCTCCACCCCCCTCCCCCTTCCATGAACGGTCTCTCGTCAGTGGCAGTCACGCACTGGCCGCACGCCCCCCCTTTGTGCGAACTGCGAACCGAGGAACACGCACCCGACATTTGTTTATATACCGGGCGACTCCCCCTTCCGCCTCTCCCGTCATCCCTTCCCCAGTTTTGATTATCAAAAATTTATCCATCGCCCTTGCTTGTGCCCCTTGACAATTTTTTCTCCTTCCAGCATTTTTGGCGAAGCAATAGCAGACAGCGACTTCGATCCTCATTTGACACAGGCTGTCTACAGACGACGCCAACTCAAGCAGCTACATCTACAACCACAACCACGAAACACGCAACACGAAACCACAAACCAAACCCAACCACAACCACAATCATGACGACGACGACGACAACGACCACATCAACGCCCTCGTCCTTCACCCCCCTCACACTCTCCAGCCCCATGGCATCCGATAACGAAACCGCATACACCCTCGTCTCCGATCTGCACGTTCCCAAACCTCCAACCCGTCAAGTCGACCGCAGCTGGTGCCGCTGGGTACAGCCCATTGCCATCGACGACGAGGACATCACCTTTTGCGGCAAGTCCCTGAGCGCTTGGTACGAGGAGGATCGGCGTCAGCGACTCCGGAGTATGGGTCTTTTGCACGACGAGCCATCGAGGGGCCGGGAGAGGGAGCGACGAAACCGCGGGGGGACGGCTGTAACGCCGCCTGAGAAGTGAGCCTGGCGATTTACATTGACTCATGGTGAATACGATCAATGCCGCCGGCTTGGGGGGGGGGGGGGGTT
>QEQW01000431.1:0-23463 GCA_004016085.1 Claviceps quebecensis
TACTGGCTGCTGCTGTTGTTGTTGTTGTTGTTGTTGTTGTTGTTGTTGTGGCGGTAGTGATGCATGCTGTTGACGACCAGACGGACGCACCACCGGCGATCTCTGACGTTTATGCCTCGCCGCCATCCTGATCTTGCGCTTGAAGTCGTCAACCATGGCGCGCTCTCTCTCTCCGTTGTCCATCCATAGTGGCTTAGGTCCATAGCCGTGGCAAGTAATCTGGAGCGCGTCGCAACTCGAGCACTGCGGCCGGCCTTCGTCGCATTTCTTCTTGCGCAGGCGACAGGTCCAGCAACCCTGCTTGCTGCGGAGGATTCCAGTCATGCTTTTCGAAGTTGACGCCAGAAATGATATACACACAGTCGAGGTTGATGGCGCATAATTGCAGTGTTGGCCAGATGCTGGAATGTGAATTGCCTTCCTTACAGGTATGTACATATGTAGGTAGGTAGCCACGGGGCTTGCGCCATGACGTTGCGAAAGCGGTCAGTGCGGGCAGAATGGAGTGTGGAATGCAATGGATTGGCGGCTCCGATTATTTGACCCAAGCCAGTCATGTGAGAATAATAATGCAAAAATTGAAGCGGTCATATCAGTTGAAAATACAAAGTCGGACTCAAATTCCTCAGGACTGACGGGAAAGTTGAGAATGAGAATTCACGAGGCTGAACACGAGGCGCACTCATTGCGTGAAGCTCTTGACCCAATTAAAGAATGCATTCGTTCAAATCGCTTGTCTATTCAGCTAGTGCTCGCGCCATCTAAAGCATTGTTACTGCTGCCTATATCCGTGTCCTTTGTGCCATTAAATATATCGCCATCGCGATACAAATTGTGCTCGTAAATGTAATTGATAACGTCATCGGGAATTCTGCAAATGTTAGAGGAATTCGACAAATTGTGTTAGGATGAAACGAACAAGTAATCGATCGTCATATTCCGCTTTAAAAGCAAGCGGATTTTGGTACTGCTAATATCATTCGTAATGACCTGCATCTGTGTGAGTGATTGCAAAAACTGCGGCGCGTACAATTCCCGAGATACGTACCTGGCGAATGATATGTATGTTATGCTCCCATTGCTTGAGGTTTGCTAGAGCTGAGCCGGTTTCGGTCCCTGTGCGCTCTACAGCAAACACGCCGTAATTATTGAGGATGTGGTTCAGATCGCGCTCGTCCCAGACACCAGGTGTAGACATGGTTTGGATCAAGTCGAGCCCTGCTAGGAGGACAATCCTTGAACGTTTCCGAGTGCCGTCGGCGCATTCTATGCCGCCCATGACCTCGTTGATCTCGTAGTCTACGTGGTCTAACACGCGGGCTGTGGGTATATAAGTCGGACTGTTTGCCTCCCAGGGGTCAACTGTCAACCAGTTGGACGTCTTCTCGGCGGCAAGTTGGCACATTTCGACACGATGGTGTGCGGGAGCTAATCCTTTCTTCTAAACTACGGTGAGCATGGCTACTACCCTGATAGAAATCGATTGGATAATTGCATCAGAGCATTCTTGTTCTTGACAGCTTGTCTTGTACAGTATCTTTTAGATCTGTAACCTGGGGCTTACCTTGTAATTGTCGGATACTTTGGAGCGTCAGTACATGGATCTTGGAAGTCTTGAGAGATGCAGCATACCAGGACTAAGAAATCCGCCTACAACGTGAAATCCTGCTGGAAGTTAGCAATGCCTGAAGCCTGTTTTGTGTATACGTAGTCAGGAACGTACCAACTGATGCGGCGTAATCTCGAGCCACTGCAGTAACATGTCAGCACTTTTTGGTAGTCGGACGGTAGCTCTAAAATCAGAATCTCTCTTGAGGACTCGGTATGACGCACTGCTGAACATCCTCAGATGCACTGTCCAACATTAGCATTATTTTGCTACAGTATGATCAACTCAAGACAAACAAGGGCGAGGTTGAGGATGGAAGCTCAATGCCAACGGTCCAGTCTTGTCATTGGGAGCAATTGATCGTGGTATTCATGATGGAACTAGGTAGGCAGGTGTGTTCACGAGACGGAATGAGCCTACAAAATGTAATCGGAGAGACTAAAACCCGTTAGCTGGGTACAGCAAAGTGAGAAGGCCGGGATGCTATACATGATCCGCATGCTAGGAGTACGAGTGGTTCCCGATCTTTTGGACATGTGCTTAACCCTGCCAATAACTGTTAGTCTCTCATTGGATGACGCCCATAGACAACATGGCAAACCGCCATCCAGAATTGATGTATACGCACGGTGCGAAGGGAACTCGTAGCCAGCAGGAGTATGCGCCTGAACGTAAGAGCGATCGTAGGACATTTTGACTGTAGTCGGGTCGACGTGGTATAATCTCGTTGAGCCGTATGATAGAGCGCTGCGCGGGGTCCTAATGGACGAATTCGCCAATTTCAATGCAGGACGAACGACGGCCACGGTATGCGACCGAAGTGAGCGATGCGCGACTTGCACAACAGGCTCGGCGCCACCAGCAGCCAGAGATCTGGCTTGTGATCGCGGAAAGGCCGGTCTCGGAATGATGACGATGATGGGCTGGGGCGAGCCGCGGAAGTCGAGGAGTTTTAGAATTGGCTGCAGTCTTGAAACATCAAATGCGGGTTAGGTTTACATGGGCGATCGAAAATGGCGGGGGGGTATGTATGTAATAATGTATCAACAGATTGCCATGAGTCCAGCCAATCTCGTGGGGAGGAAGCATGCAAGTTGTGGTCGTTGCGCTGCAGTCTGCAGAAGTTACCGAGGAGTGTGGAGAGAGGCGATTGCGTGAGCAGATTTGTTGAGTCACGTGTCGGTAGTGCCCCTCACAGTTCACTACGTCACTACGGAGTACATAGAGGTACTACATACTGGATTCGTGACCGTGAGTCAACAAAACTCTTCATTGGCGCTCATCATTTGCTCGACCAGAATGCCAGCAGAGCTGCGTTTCCCGAGTCTCGCTGTCGCACTGAAGTTTTGAGGATGGAAGCTCGTTCGTCCCGATTTTGGATCTGTCGTAGGACAGAGCTCTTAGCTCCGATATGCCGAGCGCAGGACACGCGGTCGGGCAACCACCGTTGGAAACGAGATCGGCGAACTTAGTATTTTCCCCGTACAATGATGACTCCCTTTTAGTGTATGCCCTCGTGGCGGGTGCGTTGATTCAGGTCACGAAGCGCCGACTTTTCACTTTCAGTGTGCCTTGGAAGCGGTTCCGTTGTACGCAACCCCAGGCAACCTTTCAATTCGTTTCTGTCGCACGACTATCGCGAAGCCACGTTGCAATAACGCAAGCTTGTACGAGGTCGCAAGCTGTACAAGTTTCGTGAAACAATTCGTGAAACAAGACAGGCGGCCATTTCAAAGTTTTTGCCACGCCGATGGCGCCGAGGTCAACCGACGTCACGATGTGCTGTTGCAATACCTAAAACCGCATCTTACGAGTACGTACTGTGTTTATCTGTAAGACGCGCTGTATAGACCGCAGGCAAGTCAAAGCACCGACATGAATACCACGCCGGTATACCTATATGTATTTGTTATTCGATGCGCGCACGATCGTTGAACATGATATCCGGGCATCCGCGTCGGCAGCGTCGCAGGTGTTAGCTTCCGTTCCTGTGCATCAGGTACCTAATGTAGTGGCGAGTCGCGACACTGGCGAGCCGTGTGGTTCAGTCTTGCTTCTGCCCTTTTTCCAGCGCGTGGATGGCCGCAGAGTGATGCGGCGCCGATGCCCCTATGAGGCTATGATACCTATTGGCAGCCTTCGCGGAAGCGGCTAATTCAGCCAATCGTTATTCTGCTTCACAACGGCGCCATGACAAGTTGACATTGTGCTGAATCTGATAGCGACAGGCTTGTAAAGTCTTCGTAGACTCGTAATTAACCAGCTTTCGCCGGTTCGCCGCTACGGAACGTGCAGACCACGAGGTTCCTCCGCCTCCGTCGGGACGAGATCCAAGTCGCCTAGTGATGATCCACTGTTCCCGTCCCATAATGACTCGCTCGGACGTTGCGCCCTGGCGATCAATTCACCTGCCAGCAAGATTTGTCGAGTGTCTTTCCTCGATCGAAGAAGTCGACAACACCATGTGCCAGGGATGTTGCTCAACCCCTGCCACGATTTGCCGAAGCGAGGCCCTCTGCGGACGGGATTGCGCGAGAGGCGAATTCGATTGCCGGGATTAAGACTTGACGCCGAACCGACTTGTACATACCGAGTACATATCGGGATTTTGGTGTGGCTGGAGTTCCATAGTGTGTCTGTCTGGCAGTCTGCCGACCGACCGGAGCGATGAAAATATGAGGTGATAGCGTTCTGGATTCGGACTTGAGATTGAAGCTGGAAAAAAAATAGGGAAATGATTGTCAACTGGACGAGAGCGGAGAATATCGATACCAAGTGTTGCGTGGTACCAAACCGAGACTTGATGCTCCCGCCCGCCAGAAGGAATTTGCATCTGACTGTGAATAACTTTAAACACGCTATAGAGTAGAAAAATCTATGAAGAGAATGGGAAAGTTGCAAGCCATGTCTATGTTTTCGCCTGGTATCTCCTAAATAATCGCATGCAAATGTCCTCCGTGAAATAAAGAATAGATAAAAATCGAAGAAAACTCGCATTTATTACCACAACCACGTCAAATCGCTCTCTCCCTAGACCCAAGCTGGCTCTCTGGTAGTTTGGTGCATCTGAGACCGTTGATGAGGCCTGCGCTGCGGCTCAATTACATCCCTTGAGTCACCTCCCCTTCGTTCGATGAAAACGTTTGCGATACCGCAGAACATGAACAATATGGCGGCGGCAAGTGAGAAAGCCGTACTCGCGTCAAACTTGGCGCACTGCGGCTCATACGGCGGCGCAATGTTCATCCATTCAAAGACCCATCCGCAAGGGTATTGTGTAAACTGTTGTGCCAAAGCATTAGACAACTTATCACGACGACGAGCTGGCGCATGGCCATGTTGCCTGAGGAGGAACGGGAAAAGACATACGTTGAACAACAATCCAAATACGCCCCACCACAACAGGCTCAGGGCGATGTCGATGGGTATCTGTACAAAAGCGTCCACATATGGCAAGAGAGTGGCCAAGATGGCCAGGAGAGAGATGCCCGCAATGAGCTGGCTGTAGATGAAACGGCCGAGATTCCAGGTGGTCGTATCCGACTGCGAAATGAAGTAGGCCGTGATGCCTGTCACGATTGCTGCCGAGGCAAACTGCAGGACCCTGAGCACAACGATGCCTATCCGCAAGATGGTCGTTTGTGCCATCGTGTATGTATGCGAGTTTCTTTCGGTTCTGTTCGAGAGGGCGATGTCCAACACGGCAGAGCGAGAGCAGAGTCTATGCAATGCGTCTGAGCAGGCAGAATCGGCAAACGACAGGACGAGCAGGTAATATCGATGGACGAGGGACGAGGACAAACTAGAGCTTCAGAAGTGTAGTTTCCGCTCCATGTCTTTCCGTCTCCTTCTATATATACTCTCTACCTATACCTATCTATATCAGGTATGTATACATGGATATCCACACCTTCACAAACCAGCGCTCAGGTAAATGCGCGATAGCATGGATTGACTTGTACTCCGTACAAAAAAAAAAGAGCGAA
Source organism: Claviceps quebecensis (assembly GCA_004016085.1). Taxonomy (NCBI): domain Eukaryota; kingdom Fungi; phylum Ascomycota; class Sordariomycetes; order Hypocreales; family Clavicipitaceae; genus Claviceps; species Claviceps quebecensis. The sequence continues at coordinate 5,596 of QEQW01000431.1, forward strand.
GCGGGCCGGCGGGTAAAAGGGGCCACCGAGTAGAGGATGCAATGCCGTGATGCCCTATCGCATGCCGAGCTGAATGAGTTGCGGGATGGCAACCTGAAGCGCCTACTTCCCAAAAAAAGCAGTTCTGGTTAGACAGAAGGAAGCAGGACCCCGCTTCTAGGGCATCTGAGGATCGGGTGCGCTCGGGCGATCAGGTCCAAGTGCTGGAACTTGGAAGGCAGCTGTGGCCAGGGGGTTGTTGCTTCCTCGTCTGGACTCATTTGGGATCGTAGACGACTCAATGACCAATGTCTGATGTCTATCATTCGGTACGATGCCGGTACATCGCTCGGTACTTGACATTTATGCAGGCAGGTGCAGGTGATGACAGATGTACGGAGTACATATGTATGTACCTATGTACGAAGTTGGGGTTGCTTGTCCCGATCCCCAGGAGCGGGCGCAGCCTTGAGACTTTGTCTGGGGAGCTGCATCCCAAAGTCTGCGGTTGACGTCAACTAACGGAATGCTGCAGATGCATGGGGCGTTGGAGAGGCGACAACGACTCACATCCCTTCCATCGCCTTCAATTTCTGTGCAGAATGGCTGATTGTTCAGGACGACCGGACTTCGCCGGGATTGTCCTCACTTCGGAAAAACGCCGCCTTTTTTTTTTAAGTTTTCTCTCGTCCCTTTCGCTTTCAATCAACGATGGCTACCAAATAGGTACATACCTACTCCGTATACCTAGTCGGCTAGTCCCCGCTTTTGTGCGCCGGTCCCCGGACCACTTGAACATGACTAGCGGAGACACCCCAGTGCGAAGTGGATGTCCCAAAAAGGAAATAGGGACGAAGAGAAAACCCCAAAACCCCCAAAAGTAAGAGTCGTTGTAGACATTGGCATGTGATTTCCTGCACTTTCACTCACTGTTATATGTACAGTATGTGTGCCTAGCTTAGGTAGGTATTGGCCACTTTTGATTTCATCACTAAAATCTCCAGCTGCGTTTCCTTTTCCCAAAGTTTGCGTTGTCTTGATCACTTTATCTTCTGTCTCTTTGTTTTCTTGATCATCATCTGTGCACAGTGCAGGGTCATTGACTCATTATGCCGAAGCTCACTGCAAACAATGTATCAAGTCCCTGCGTCGCTGATGCAGCTCCAGTCAGGGCCTCAGCATCGCGACCGAACGGGTGCGCCGCATTTGTCTTCACGATGCCAACGAAAGAATCGCGCTTTGGACGCAGCAGATGAGGTGGTGATCGACGCGGCAGATGGTAGGCGCGACATTTTGCACCGGGTCATGTTTGCTGCCGACGAGTCTTAGACGTATGGACAGACTGACTTGCGCGCGGTTCAATAAGAGTCATGGCACTGCATTTGTCAGGAGCTCTGCTGCCCCAGGACCTTGCCTGACAGTCGGCTGACTGAGTTTGCCCTCGGGTCAAGGATTCAAAAGCATCATAACAACACAACAGAAAGCGCCGGTCGGCGGTCCTTGCCTGGATTTTGCCAGCCCGCCACCCAAGCCGTTGGAAATCACGGGCTGCCAATGACGATGACTTCGCCGACATCTCGCCCTTTACTATTGGTTGAAACCTGCGTGTGTGTGATACATCATACTACCCGCCGTTTCTATTCTATTGCATCATCCATCTTGTTTGTTGGCTTCCATGCTCTTCGGCGGACACGTGTGATTGTAATTTGTAGGTAGTTGGCCCAACTTCCTACGTCAGCATGGCGATGCAAACATGGCAATTTAAGCGGGAGGACTTGATGTATAAAAGGCGGACCTTGCATCACTGAGAAAGCATAATCGTTTTGTCATACTTCTACATACTTCTACACGTATTCAATATTCAATATCCCGTGTTCCGAACGAGACTCCTTACAAGAAGCTGCTATACTACACAGTACACTCATATCATAGCAACTACCTAATCAAAACATGTTCAAGGCACCGATGCGAATATGGGCGATGGTCAACCACATCGTGGTGTGGATTTCGGCCATCATCGTCACCGGAGTCATTTCCTGGATGATCAAAGTACACAACCAGAATTCCTGGTCCGAGAACCGGACGAAAATCCTTTATGAGGAAATCATTGTGCGTTGTGCCCTCCAACAAGCAAACAAGCTGCTCATCCAGAGAGCGGTTGAACTGACCGCGACCCATTCTAGGCTGTCATTACTTTCTTGGTTTGGACTGTAGTCATAATTCTGCCCCTCGTTGGCCACTACAGAGGCCACTTATGGCCTGCTGACCTGATCTTCTCGTTCCTATGGTTCGCGGCCTTTATATTCTCGGCGCAGGACTGGGCGGGTGATCGCTGCAGCAAGGTTGGTCCTGTCGAAGGACACTGCGGACGAAAGAGAGCTGTCATGGCGTTTAGTTTTTTGGCCTTGTAAGCTTGCTTTCCATCTACACACATCATACATGAATGCATGCCTGCAAGCATGGAGTTTCCGGGCCCTACATGCCGGTAAACAAGGGACTCTCTTGTACTGACAAGATGCTTTCACTAGCTTCTGTCTCATGGTCAATGTATTCGTGGAGGAGCTAACGAGCCGTACTCGGGAGGATACGACTGATCATCCGGTATCCAAGAATCGCTCGGCGAGGGCTACGGGCGACGCCGCGGCTGGTAGCCGTGGAGATCGCGATCCTCAAGTTGTTTAAATGGTGGGGTGAGAAAAGGGGAGGATTCTTGGATAGCGCCGGGGGTGTTCGTGGCGACGGACCGAGATATTTTGATGGATTGGCGAGACGTTGGATGTTGGTTGTTTTGAACAAGGAATCATGCGGGGACAATATGTGACGGGACAGCGGGACAGTTGGGACAGTGTAATCTTGAATGAGCTTTGTGTATCTAGTTCTGTTTGATACCTACATGTATAACAAAACAATTGTTTCATCATCAAGTCGACATCAAGATTCAACACTCCCTTCCATCACACGCATGCGCCCGCCTGCCTAGGCAAGACGATTCACGAACTCAGAATTATTCCGAGTACTGTGCATGCCGAAACATCTAAGTCACGACCTTCTGTCGTTTTTTTTTCTTTATTCCTCTATACTGTTCTTTTTATTTCTCCTCCATGTTCCTCCTCACCCAGGATCGCTCACTCCTGTACGTCATGGTTGCGTTGTCCGCAAAGTTCGTGGTGAGAATCACGACCCGACGATTCGCCACCGCGACGAACCACACATATACTTGCACACATACATACATACCTAGGTAGGTACCTAATCTAACACGGTGCGATCGGCATTAATTGCCGTTGCCGCTTGCCCGCCCGGGGCGCCTCCGGTACATGTACCCGCCGAGCGGCCCGCAGCGGGCGCCATACGGTCCCAATGCCCATACCAGGTGAGACCAGGTAGGAAGTTACCGCGTCGAACTATGTACTCTGCTTTTCTACGAACTTCGAAGCCGATTTTGAAGACGGTAGGTATATACGCTGGAAGGTGGCCAAGTCGTTTATATGAATGTAGTGAAGAAGTACTGGAGGATATAATGCTGGACACTTTTAGTACATACTGGTAACTTACTAACTGCACTCGTCCACCTTATAGGCTAATACATACATCACATTCCATCCATGATCCGCTTGGATCTTGGTACATACCTAATACATTTCATCGGCTAGATTGTTTATCATCCATTGCATACGATTCCATAAATCATCAGCTTGTTACATTATCACAAGACAGGTCAAATACAGCAGGAAAAAAGAGACAAAAGAAAGGCATAGAGAGGAAAGACTTATAGCCGGAACTAGGGCTTGGACACATCAGACAGCAGCCTCCATTTTACCATCTCATTGTTCAATTCATCATCAATCCACTATCAGCCCTCCTATCCCAGACGAACACGAAAATCTCATCCAAAGCAGCGAGCTGCATTTCCCCTTGGGTCTTCATCTGACTCAAAGGGTGATATAGGTACGAGGGCCACTTCATTTGAGTCAGGTCCCTGTTGTATCGTCACCATGACTTCATTTCCCTGTGCGTTGGCCCAATGCCCAGCAGCCATCATGCACCCGAGTGTTGACATGAATTTCATTCTCCCCTCACGATGAAATTGAAAGCGGGGAAATGCACGCTTGGCCGTATGTCTTTTTTCATCATCATTCATGTAACCGCCCAGCAATTGTGCCAATCGGCTTGCCACAGTCAGGGACGTGGGTGAGATTGGCGCAAAGGAGAGGAGCACGCGCTCCCGAATGGTTGCTGAAAGAGGAACCGTCGCATGTTCATCAAAGTGAGATCTTACATGTCATTACGGTAATTTCTAGGAACTTCTTGGTCCTTGGATCTCATTCGTGTCTCGAAGAGTGTTTTGGATTTGTGACGGCTTTGCCACCGATGTGTTCCATTCTTGATCGTATTGAGTTCAGTAGGGTCTCGAGGAACGAATTTGTTTTTTGCTTTTATTTATAACGCCGGCATTTATACTTTTAGACAGGCAACCGACTTTATCCCATTCGCCGCCTCCATCTCTCAAATTGGCTGGACTACACTACCTATCATTCATCAGCTAAAAACACACAATTATGACGATCTATCAGCCCTCCCCCCGAGAATCTCTTGAGGACCCTTCTGGCGTCGAGCAGCTTGATCCTTCTTCTCCTCCTAGCACGGGTTCACCCCCCGTGTTATACTACAGCGACGCGTTCGGAAACTTGTTCGCCACGATTCCAGGGCCCACCGGCGATTACCCAAGTCTGCTACAATCCGAGGACCCTGGTATCCTTCCCCAGCCGCAGCCACAGTGTTTAATGCCCCTGCCGCTGCTAAATCCCGAGGCATCTCCCCTGGAATGTAACGGAGGTTACGCAGCCGATATGTGGACTTCAATGGATGCTTACGAGACTGTAACCCCCGCTTCTGCATCTTCAACCACCACATTTGAACCCGGGTCACAAGTTTTGTCTTCTTCGCTCAATGCGCACCTTCCACCACACGCAATACAGGCAGGCCGCCAACCATTCTCGGTCGGATTCACGGATCCGCGGGTTTCCTTTTCTCCTCGAATAATCGGCAATCTTGGCGACGACAGCCACGGCCCTCAAGAACATTTGTCTCTCTCGCGGCCGCTCAACGATCAACGCCAGCACCATGACCATGACCATACACCACCTTACATGACTCCACAGGCCATCAGGGCCAGAGAGCTAATACTGAAATGTGACTTTCCCAGAGACCGATCGCCACAGCCAAGCGATGGGGTTATGAATATGCATGGCGCGGTGGCAGAGCCAGACACGTCAAACACTGCCATGAGGAATGACACTCACACCTCTGGGCGAAACTAGGCGGGGAGGCGTCAAACATGATGGGATTCGAAAGTCTAATTTTGGCACTCGGGTCGCTCCCGCTTCGTGTGGTCCTGATGGAATGCCCTGAACGGCCACGAATCCTATGTTCATGAAATGAACGGAACATTGTGTCACTTGTGTGCGAGGAATGCAATCAACACAAGATTTCTTCCCAGGATGAAGCCATTGAAAAGTGCAGCTCGCATCCAGTGCTCAAGGAGGCGTTGACATTTGGAAATTCGGAGACGGTATGAGTACAGAGTCTTCGATTTAGAAAGAACTCCAGTCCCGCCACCATATTGGACCAGATGCGGCACATCGGAGTGCCTTTGCCGATAGTTAGTTCTGAAGAAAACCTTGGGAAAGTAGTCGCTCGGGCCTAGTTTTCTGTAGGATGAGACGAGCCCTTTGAGCCGGATTTGATCAGTTGATAAGCGACAGAATTGATCCGAGGGCGGCCCAAGAAGAGACCATTCTTGTCGCAAAGGGGATCAATGGTCTAGAATTCATTACAGACAATGGGACGACTTTCCCGTGTAGATCACGTTTGCATAATCGGAACAAGTGGCACAGCGAACAGTGAACACTCGGCTGAGGAGAGGCTCTCGTCTGGGTGATGTGTGCGGAGATGCACTTAAGCCTGCAATGCGGTGGAGTGCACTTTCTCGAAAAGTCAAGGTGTGATGCAAATAGAAACCTGGTTCTATATTTGGAAGCTTCAGTTGTTCATTGGATATCAATCTAGATAATTCGCAGCGGCTGCTACTGCGTCGATTTAAACACTTCATCATCCATTCAGATACAGACGAGCAAGTTCTTTTAGAAGCATATCTATCTTCTTAGCCAACTGAAACTTAAGCAAATGGATGTTGTACAAGATGACCACATGATGACCGATGTCTCTCTATTCCAAGTTCCAATTGGTACACGCATTGCGATGATCCATTTCCTCAGCGCACATCTCCAACACAAGACTTAGAAGCTCCCTCCCCCTCCCCCGGGCGCCTGCTGCTCCTGCTTGCATCCACGATAACTCTCATCCAGAGAAGCTAGCTCTCCCAGTGAGCCTCAGACGTGTAGTTCTTCCGCGGCGCAAGTATAGCAAGCTCATCCCGGGACGCAATCCCTGCCTTGGGAACAATGCTCTTGGCGTTCATATCAAAGCAGTTATCCTTGTGCTGTTTGCCATCACACACAGGATAAAGCTGCTTATGCTCCATGTCGCAGTACAAATTATGCACAGTAGAGACGATATCCCATCCGTACGAGTTGGGATGCTCGCATACATGGCGCACATCATCCTCCACATGATCCGTGATGATGAGATGCTCCGGATTATGGTTCGAGCCGCGAGGTGCAATCTTCCCGCCGCCGCGTCGCGAACCATCCTTGGCCCTCTTGCTCTTCTCCCCTTGGTACATATAGACAGACTTGTCGTACTGGTTCTTCTTGTCCACGACTCGATCTGGCTTCTCGTCTGCGCCTTCTCCCTGGTTCGTCGAGTCGTCCTTGTAGCGCAACTTGGGCTTGAAAAACGGCACAATCCCATTGGGTTCTAGGTTGCCCCAGAAGGAGAAGCGCGGTGTGCTCTGGCAGAGCGTCTCGGGTCGTTTCTGGTACTGGCTGATCTTGTCCGCAGAAGGCGCCATGTCGTTGACGTGAAAGCTGAGCGCCCGGGCATTGATCTTGTTGGTGTGGTCCGCGTCGAGCCACACGCATTTGGGCTTTTGGAAATTCGAGCCAATCTTGTTATCGCTCAGGAACCAGGATTGCCCGCACATGTAGCCGGTGTCGCCGAAGAAGGTTGCAGAGATCTTCTGGTTCGCGACTGTGACGGCGGCAATGCAGATGGCGTCGTTTTTGAGGTTGCTCAGCATCACGTAGTACGGATCAGCCTGCTTGTTGTGGTTCTGCGTGTGAGGGACCATGATGGTCTTGACGTCTCCTTGGCGGATCTTGTCCTTTTTGCCGGGGTGCCACTGTCCGATGCGGTTGCCGTCGTCGTCCCAGAGGGCCACGTGGGGGACATCACCGCCGAGGTCGTTTGCGCCGCTGCCGGCGATGATTTGTACAGAGGTTGCTTCCTGGACGGCTTGTGTTGCGTATTTGGCTTGGAGGGCCAGAGGGGCGATGAGCCCTGCTGCGTTGAGGATGAAGCCAAGGGCGCCGGACATTATGAAGATGACAGTCGTATGGGGCGCTTCACTGCTTCCCACTCAATAAGTGAACGGTAGAGAATTGGTAAAGAGACTGAATGTGGTGAGAAGTAACGTCTGTGGTCTTGGTGACAGCTGAGCCTTTTATTCTCTTTATCTTGTGTTTTGAGGAGCTCTCATCTTCTTTTTAGTTTGCAAGTGCTTGCATCGTCGCTTTATACTCAATATGAATTCAGCCTGTCTTTGCCCCTCAAACAAGCACAAGCTATGTGATCGAGCCTCATCCTTCGTACTTTTGCGTTGTAACTGTAAGCACTCAGCTTGGACGTCCTGGAGCGTTCCACGTCGAACGACTTCAAATGACTGCTTTCCGCTATAGAGCACACTGATTAAAAGACCAGAATAGAAAAATAAACCATGTCCCTCTTGTTAGTCCGTCTTCGTCTCCTAGCCCTACGTAATCTTGTCAGCTGAGTATACCATGTTCAAATGTGAGATCAACTTCCTTTCGGAAGGATTGGCATATAGATGATTTGAGCGGTAGAGTGAGATAGGACTTCTCATCACTCGATCACCTATTCTCGCGCGCGTCAAGTGCGGCTATTTCGGGAGCATTGCTAAGTTGCATCCCCTGTTGCTGATCAACTCTGCTTACACACATAAAATCGACATGATGAATCCACCATGCTGACAACCCCGGCGCGTTTCAAGTCCCTACCACTAAGCTGACTGGTGCGCTCATTCCCGGGCTTTGCAGAGAATGCATGCTTGGGAAGTTATTGAGGCGGCGCATCATGCATGGATGTACCTAGCTAGCCTGTGAGAGTGTAACATGCAGAAACGCGAGGTTTCAAAGATGTGATGATCTCTCTAAGCGAGTTGTGCCCCGACGCTGCCCTCGCAGACATTCGTCGCGTAACGCGACAATGACCTTGACGCCAAATGAACATCAATTGATCACGGTGATAGTGTATGTCGGACGAGCCACGCCAAATTCCAATGCTCAATATTGTTCAAAAAGTGTGTCCAACTCACTTGCTAGGCGAACAGCTACGCATCATCCTTTGACATGCCAACTGTTTTGCAATCGCCCAAATAAGCATCTCATGAGATATTCCTATTATTGCGATGTCCTTCACGCACATGTTACAATACAAAGGATCGTCCTAGCTATGCCGAGAATTGAGGTATGCCTCATGTTCCATCTAGAGCAACCCAAGCCTACGGAGCAAAAAGCCGTCGCCCTCATTACCCTACCCAATCGAGGGACACCAAATTAATCATCCCCTAGACGGCGTCATGACCAAATAACCATCCAAGGCTCCTCCTGGTGGTATTAGCAGCTTATCTGGCAGGCTTCTGAGCCCATAGAAAAGCCCTGCCATCATAATAGCGCTGATTCCCTACACAAAAGGGTCCGGGGTGCTGAACACGTGTAGTCGACGTCGAGAAGGTAAGTGAAGCGCTGTTCAGCTCAGCAAGCATACGTATGCACTGAGACACAGCTACAATGATCATCTTCCAGCCTGCAAGCACACGAGCTGAACGTTGCATTTGATTGCGCACATTGTTGAATATATGCATCAGACGCTACCTCGTAAGGTGAGTCAATGCATTCTTGAGCAAAGTCGCTCTCAAGAACTGGGAGAGAAACTAGGGCGAGGCGAGAGTCTGTCACTAATATTTGCAGACCCATTGCCAGGTGCGCTCCTCGAGCTGCACCAGACCAGTCGTCAGGCTGCAGTCTTCCTCACGAACATCTTCGCTCGTGTCGTGCGCACCGAGCGATAGCAAGTGATTCACGACCCATTGGCCTTTTCCGTCTTTGGCCGCATTGATGGGGATTTCCCATGACTCTTTGTAGCCATCATTCAGAGACACGCCGCGTTCGACTAGCAGCGTGATGTTCCGTAAGTTCTTGCGTGTCACGGCATGCCACATGGCCAACCGTCCTTCTTGACCGTCATCCCTGTCGAGCAAATCCGGGAACCTGTCGAGAACAAGCTTGGTGATTCGGGGTTGGCTCTCCCTGACTGCGATTCTGAGAGCCAACAAGGGGTCAGCTCCGAGCTCAAGCAGCAAGTCCACGGCCTCTTCCTGGCCGCTCTTTGCAGCCCCCTCAATGGGCGAATGACCTGTCCGGCCGAGGCCATTGAGGTGTATGTCAGCCCCTCGGTCGAGCAGAAAGCGCATCATGTCAATCTTGCCCAGAAAGGCGGCCCATTGAAGAGGGCCGTGCAAAGACCTCGTCGGGTAGTAAGGGAACGCATTTGCGTCAACACAGCCTGCATCGAACAGCATTTGCACTACGTCCTTTCGATCGTGTCTGACGGCTTCCCAGAGCATCTCTTGGCCTAGTCCACGAAAGTCAGACAGGCTTTCTCCTTCCATGACGTTGAGGAGCATTTGAACGATTTCGACATCTCCTCTTGCGGCTGCTATCAGACATATCAGGAATTCGACTTTGGAAGAAGCCAGCCCGTACTCGGGAAGTAGTAGCTCGCGCAAAACATGCTTATGCCGCCCAAGCACTGCAGCTCGCAGTGCACTTGGAGCGGATGTTGGATCAGTGTTCTCTAGTCCAACGAGCCAGAATTGCCACCTGGTGTCTGAGTCGCGATTTACGGTGTCCATCTCGTCTGTGGTTTGTTTGTCACGCCGAAATACGAGACTCGCGCGCGCACCCTTGTTCAAAAGGTAACGGACAATGTCGAGATATCCTAGCCCTGCCGCTATGACGAGCGGCCTGCCAAAATACGGTGTAGAGCCGTCCACCTCCACTGAAGGGATTGACGTCTGTCGCTCTTCTAGTAAGGACTTGACAAGATGCAGGTTCCCAATTGTGACTGCACCACATAAGGTATTTTGGGCGTCCCACGCCGTGTCGTACGCTTTGCCGGTTGAGTAGTTGGTGCGATTAGAGGAGCTGATCGTTTCTGCTACCGCTAAATGCCGCTTCTCCCGACTCGTGTCGTCCATTTCGCCGGTCAGCCTGTCGAGTTTTCGATTGACGCTGTCAATAGCGACGAGCAAGTCCTGGGTAGCTGCCAGATTCGAACGTGACTTGACCAGAGCAATTTTCCCCCGCAAGCTTTGGTCCATATCAAGGCCCAGATATGGCGTGCAAGGATCGTGTATATCAACAACCTGAGCGATACAGATCGCTTTCATGATGGCTGCGTCGAAAGCTTTATTGGTTCTCCGTAGCAAGACCGCATTCTTAATACCGACGATGATGACCAGCTGCTCGATAATGAGGTTCCATATGTCAGTGGGAAAGCTGGAAATATCCATTCTGAAGACTCGGTCCACGTCCGTCGGACGTTCGTTAGACGTCACGTAAGGGAGCAGTGGCCGGTTCAGACTCGTTTGCGGAGGCTGAAAATATCCAAAGAGGTCGGAGCGAAGTAGATTCGAACACGTGCGATTTAGAGCGACTGTTTGGAGAGTGTGTGAAAGACAGACAGAGATTCAACGAACAGACTCGCGTCTATTTTCTTCGTTTTCCTCGGGGGCTTCTGAAGGATGCGTGACCTGGAAATCTTGTGAATAAAGCAAGTGACAGTCCGAGGGCTAGGTAGCCGTTGAGAAGCTGACGTGCAGGATGTCGCGTAAGAGCAATTTTGGGAAGTCACCGGTTCAAGGATTCATGGCAGCGGAGCTGCTCTCAACGGCCGTTTCGCCCATCTCTTTGTGCTTCGGCCCCTGAAATGTAAGACTGGTAGATAGCAGGCTGGATGGCAGCATGAGGGATGATAGCAGGAAACATTGTGGCGAAGCGTTGAGGGGGATGACATCGAGCGGGACTTTGTTGTCCTGCAGGCTGCAGCTGTCCTCCGCGACATGACATGGTTGGGGTCACGTGTGACGCAGCAAGCTGGATATGGTATGTAGCGCGGCAAGTTGCAACACCCCGGACGTTACAGTCAGCAATCTGAAACGGCCCCAACAGTCTTGTCAGTCTCTCAATCCGCCCGTAGTACGTACCCCGTACCGCGCTTATTATCCGCGCGACCGCGACATTCCCCGCTCGTCGAAACAAAGACAAACCACCCAAAATACCTATGATTTTCTGGGACATTTCTCCAAGTCGACGTTGTCAGCTGTGAGGCGTAAAGCTGCGAGGCGTAAAGCTGTCCTGTCCAAGAGCCCAAATCCACATGCCATAATTTCTCCCACAGGCTACAGCGACCTAACCTCCGAGCAAAAGTCGTTGTCCTCGCCAATCGAGCCACACCAAGCCAAGCGCCGCGCTTTGGGCCTTTGGCCCAATTCCTCCACCACGCAACCGTTGCATGAGGCCATTGTAGAAGATACAGCGGCTCATCTGCAGGCAGGCCCCCGAGCCGTGGAGAATAATCACACGTACCACGGCCACCACCGAGTCGTGCAGCGTGCTCGCATATGTAGTCGGTGCCGAAGAGCTGAGTGACGCGCTTCTCGACTCCGCTAACATGCCCGTTGCGCTGGCATACGCGACACAACAATAGTCATTACACATGGGAATGACGTTATTCCAGGTTTGCGAGCACAAGAGCTTACCATTTCGTTTGACTCTACATGCATTGTTCAACATGATATACAATGACATAATATACAACGGATGCTATCTCTTTAGGCACACGTGCGGATATGTGGAGCTCGTTCAAGAGGCCAAGAAGATGCCTACATATGATGGCAATTTATTATTGCCCTGTGAAGCTTATGAGGCTGGCAGTCGCAGACAAACAGTAGTACCTACTCCTGTCGCTAATATTTGCTAATCCACTGCCAGGTGCGCTCCTCGATAAGCACGAGACCCGTCAACCTCCACTGCTCCGTACGAACTTCTTCACTCGTGTCGTGCGCACCGAGCGATAGCAAATGGTTCACGACCCATTGGCCTCTTCCGTCTTTGGCCAAGTTGATGGGTCTTTTCTGTGCTTTGTAGCCATCATTTAGGGACACTCCATGCTCGACTAGCAACGTGATATTCCGCAGGTTCTTTGCCGTCACCGCATCCCTTAGTGCGCTCCTTCCCACATTACCGCCGTTCCAAGTTAGGATATTTGGGAACCTGTCGAGCAAGAGCTTGGTGATTCGAGGTTGGCTGTGCTCGATCGCGCTCCAGAGAGCCACTAGAGGGTCGGCGTCGCGGTCAAGCAACAGTCCCACGGCCTTCTCCTGGCCACTCATTGCAGCGACTTCGACGGGTGAATAGCCTCTCTGAAGATATCCATTGCGCTCTGTGTTGGCCCCTTGGCCGATTAAAAAGATCATCATGTCAATCCTGCCCAGATACGCGGCCCATTGAAAAGGGTCAAGCGAAGACCTTGTCGGGGAGGCCGCACATGCAGTAACATGAGCACAGCCCTCGTCGAAGAGCACTTGTGCTATTTCATTTCGATCGTGTTTAATGGCTTCCCAGAGCATCTCTTGTCCTAGCGGAGAAATATCCGATAATTTCAGCATTTGTTCGGCATTGAGAAGCATGTTCACAATTTCGACATCTGCTGTCGCAGCTGCTATGAGAGACAACAAATTTTCAACCTTGGAACAAGATTTTCTGTACTCGGGAAGCAGCAATTCACGCACAACGTGCTTATGCCTTCCATACACTGCAGCCTCCAATGGACTTAGCACCGATACTGGATCATAATTATTTAGCCCCCCAACGAGCTTAAACTGCAGCCGAGAAGACAGGCCATGGCTTGCGAGCTTCGCCTCATGTAGACCTTGTCTGTGACAGGGAGACATGATATATTCGCGCGCGCCCTTCTTCAAAAGATAGCGAACAATGTCAAGATATCCCAGCCCTGCTGCTATGACAATCGGTCGGCTGAAATAGGGCGTATCGTCGTCCACTTCAGTTGAAGGCTGCGACGTCTGTCGCTCCTTCATCAAGGATTTGACAAGACGCAAGTCACCAATAGTGACGGCACCGCAAAAGAGATTCTGAGCATCCCATTTCGTGTCGTACGCTTTTTTCATTGAGTAGTTTGTGCGATTAGCAGAGCTAACCGTTTTTGCTACCGCCAAATGTCGCTTCTCCCGCTTTATCTCATCCATGTCACCAGTCAGCATGTCGAGTTTCCGATTCACACTGTCGATAACGACCAGCAAGTCTAGGGTTGCATCCGTATTCGAACGTGACTTGATCAAGGCAATCTTGCCCCTCAAACTTGGGTTCATTTCAAGGCCCATGCATGGCGTGCAAGGATCGCGTATATCGACAACTTGAGTTATACAAATTGCGTTCATCATGGCTGCATTGAAGGATGCGCTAGTTCTCCGAAGCAAGACTGCATTTTTAATGCCGATGATGATGACAAGCTGTTCGATTATGACGTTCCATATGTCAATTGGGAAGCTGGAAATATCCATTGTGTAAATTCGGTCCGCGTATGTTGACCGTTGACTGTTTTGCTTGATGGTCACGTAATGGAGAATTGGCGGATTTAAACTGAGTCGCAGCGGACGATGGATCCCAGAGGCCTTGAGGCAAGATCAAAGAACAGAAGTTGGATGTAGAGCACTCTGGAGAGTGTGTAGGAAAGACAAACGAGTTCAAGAATAGGCTCTCGTCACTTCGCTGCGTTTTCTTCGGGCCTCAGAAGAAGCGGCGACCTGGAAGGTCTGTGTAACATGACGACTCGCAATCCAAGGGCACGTGAGAAAAATTCACTCTGGGACGACACCAATTGGGGGACTCATCGAGCCGCGAGGTTCTCAACAGCCGGTATTTTCATCTCTTTGTTGCTGTACATGGGTGCATATGACAGGCAAAGAGTGGATGCATCAGGCTGGACACAGTAGAATGGGTGATAACGGGAAACATTCTGGCGAAGCGTGAAGTGAAAGGCATTGAGAGCAAGACGACCTACCTCAGGCGCATTGATCATGACACGACAGGGTTAAGGTCACGTTTTGGTGTTGAACGGCAGCGCGACAAGTTACATCCGGTGTTCTTTGGCAATTCCAAACACAGTCAGCATTCAGAAACGGCCCAACAGTCTGACAGCTCCTCCGGATAGGCTTATTATCCGCCGATCCGCGCTTATCCGCGCCTCCCGGAGTCCCGCGACTGTCCCCGCTTTGCCGAAACTGGAGATGATTCACGACACAAAATAGGACTTATCGTCAGAGCTCGACATCGTCATCTCAATCCTTCGTATCGCCTGCTCACCATGGCTCACCACGGCTGCGAACGCCGCGGCGGAGCTGGTCCCATTCCCCGGCGTGTCCTTACGCTGTGCCTAAACATAGCAACAAGAATCACAGGACGGTGTTTGATGGACTTCTCAAGGAACAGCTAACATGAGATACCTTCAACGCCGTGACGAGTTCGAAAGTATCAGGATGGGGGACGAATATAAAGGCTACTTGATGCAGCATCAAAAATGGCTCACAAGCAACAACAACAACAACAACAACAACTTCATCTTGCCCAATATCAACGTGGCCGCCTCACTTTACATACTTGACAACATCAACATATTCCACTCATCGTCGTCAGGGACCTTTCATTGCAAGTCTTCAACAAGATGAGATTCCATCCCACCCAGAATGGCTTGCTTCTCGCCGCGTTGCTGGCCAGTTGTGGTCAACTTGTCCGTGGAGCACCCATCGTTCCAACGGCAGACGTCGATCCATGGCACGATTTTACCTCTGCATCTCACAGTACTGCTGGTGCTCTGGAACCGCGGCGCCGTGAAGTCGCTGAGGCACTTCCTGAGCTGGATGGGTCTACTCTTCTAGAATTATTCGTCAGAAGCTTTCCTCCGCGTCTGCCCGGCAAGCCCCCCATCCCGCCACCACCACCTCCTGTTCCCAGACCTCGCCCTGTGCCGGCTCCGATGCCGAGACCACGACCAGCACCAGCTCCTCGACCCGTCACGCCACCACGTCCTCTACCGCCTGCTCCCAAGCCAGAAGCAAAGCCGATACCCCTTAGCGAGAATCCCGGCCAGGGCACAGGTACCGGTGCGGAACCCAAGAGCATGCAACACTACGAGCAGGAAGGCACCAAGCAGCTTCACATGTACGAAACCAAGGCCAAAAGCCACGAGCCTGACACTTTAATTGTCGCAACAGAAGCAGAAGTGGCCCATCATCCAAAGAATGGGGCCTTCCTCGACATCAACAAGAATGATGAACTGCGACTGGAGAAGCAAGACGTGAGGCTAGACGACGGACCATCCCTCAAGGTCCTCAAGGAATTCAATTCACACGAGCTTGGCTTCAGCATGAAAGACGTGGGCAACTTGAAACAGGTCGCCGTATACCCCTCCAAAAGTCACGCACAGTTCATCAACAGAGGAACATATGATCCCAGCGGCAGAGTCATCCTCTACCAGGACGCGTTTAAGGACCTGAACGTCGGACAGGGCGCGAAGAAGATCCCCCTCAACGAGATGGGCATGCAGAACTTCAAGTCCGTCGCCGGCGATAAGACCAAGAACCTCAAGGTTGTTTTCCTCATGGACGTGCAGAACAAGGAGTTTTGGGCCATCACGCGGGAGTGCTACAATGCGAGAAAGCAGCCCTTTACAGAGATACTGACTTTCTCCCGCGGAAGTCCCGAGTTCAATCGCTTCATGGGCAGTCCCAACTTCAGCAGCAAATTCTATTCCTTTGCCAATCACCACAATGCGATTGGCAACAAGATTCCCGACAAGGTGATTGTCATGACTAAAGAGCATCCTAATTCCGGGGGAAAGCTTACGGTCGCTGTCACTTTTAAAGATGCCTGAACGCATCATCGCTTTGGGTGCATCCGCCATGGGCATGTCTCCGGGCAGTGAGCACTGTGGATTCGGGCTCAATGTTCATCTTGACGATCATGTATACAGTATGTCAAGTGAAGTTTGTTTTTACCATGGTTGCATTATGGGTTCGGTTTAGGTCTTCCCATCGGATGGACCGTTGATGTGCTTGTCTCTCAAGTTTCCTTTGTTCTAGGAAGGCGTTTGTTTAGACTACAGAAAGACAGTGTCATTTATATAAGGTCCTTCTATATTCGCCCGCAACTGCCATGCAATATTCATACATCTCACAAGTCGCAATATCTGTCCCTTTGCCCACGTGAGTAGTTTCCGAATGATCCATTCGAGTGTTGTTGCTTACCTCTTTTACCAAGACATGTATCAGTAGGTACATGGTATATTTGGAGTCCTGAGCGAGAGTGTTCGTCTAAGGGCGGAGTGGAGAGTAGGGGGTCGTTTCTCCCACCTAGCACATCCGCACTAAAGACAGACTTTGTTAGTGCCATAGCGACTGGACTGACAATGAGATGTCCTTACCAGGCAGAGGGACACCACAGTGTACTGGTACTGGGTGCTTGAATCTGCGTCTGATCAGTGTTCGAGGAGAGACAGACTACGTACGCGATGTTAAGAGTCGAGACCAAGAAGCATAGGTGCACGCCACACTAGGCGCTTGGGATATAGTTCTATCCGGGTCATTGTGCATCTTCACGAGTGAATCACTGAATATGTACATACAATGTAGACGCTAATACTACCCCTAGCTACGAGCACCAAACTGATCTGATTGTCCGCCGGACCGAGCCGGACTCAGCTTATTCAAACTTAGCGGGGTCCCTCATCGAATCGTGGCTCGCGACGGAGACAATCCATGACGCACGATTGATGCAGTCTACTTACATGAAATCTCAAAACTTGGCATAAGTTGCCAAAGACCCCAAATTGTCATCAATTCATGTCCGCCTACCTAGTTTCTCCCTGGTGTTTGAAGTTTTCCCCAAGCTCTTGAGTCGTATGAGACTTTCCGCCTTCCACCTTCCACCTTCCACCTTCCATCATCGCCTCTCCCGCGTTTCAAAATTTGATCTTCTTCTATATCCAACGGCCGTCACTTCCATCACACTCTCATGGCTCCCAGTCTTCCCTACCTGGGCTACTCCAGGCCTGTACCAATCCTAGAACACCCAACGCGCACCACAAATACCATCGCCTCGAAATCAGCTCTCTTCGCAAGACAAGCCCCCCCAACTGTCACCGTCACCGTACCAGCACCTGCTCCGAGCGATGACTCCTCAACTCTCAACGCCGGCGCCATTGTGGGCATCGTCATTGGCTCCGTCACGGGTATCTTGCTGCTGATCTGGATCATACGCTCGTGCTTTAATCTCGGGGAGCCGCGGCAGGAGAGGGAGAGCATGTACCACTATGTGAAACCGGAGAGACGCCATAGGCATCATTCCCGGCATAGTTCGCGGCCGCGCCGGTACTCGTATGCCTCTGAGATTAGTATTCCGTCGGCAGTGGTCTTTCCGGATAGGACGAGGACAAGGAGCACGCAGCGGAGGATAATTTATGAGGATGTCGGACGAGGACGGCGGCATATGAGGAATCTTTAACGTGTAAACTCAATGTGAGGTGGTAGGGGGGGGGGGGATGAAGACGGAT
>QEQW01000432.1:0-23462 GCA_004016085.1 Claviceps quebecensis
CCCCCCCCCCCCCCCAAGATAACCTATGCAATGCATAGAGTGAGCAGAAAATTGCAATAGAAGATGAGACTGACTGGATGCTTCCACTTTTCCTGTTTTATTTTTGTTTTTATAAAGGCGTCATGGGATGACAAAGCTCAACGTGTAAGTGCCTTGCGTTGAATAAACTTCAATCCCGACACACAAGACGGAGTTACGGTCACATGGTGAACAGCATGGAAGCTAACTCCCATTCTTCAGTGCGCCGAACGGACAGACAAGATCGATGGCCAAACTTTTGAGGACCAGTGCAAGTTTTTTGGCACGCAGGGCGGCTACTACCCCATTACTGCCCAAGGCTATCCCGACAAAAGCGGGAAGCCGCTGATGGTTGATATCGCTTTGGGCCAGTGCTTTGACTAAGGCGCACACCGTACAGCGAGGATGAGAGTGTCTGTTGAAACTTGAATGCTGAGCACTGGGCCCTGGCTGACATGACAGCATGTCAGGGGCAGCGTGTGTGATAGTACCTAGTAGAGGCCAGAGATTAAAATTTCCAAGCAGTGACACCCAGCTTTGGCATCATGTATTCATTGTACTCAGTCTTCACGCCGACGGCCGTTGTGACCTCACAAGCCTCCACAGGCCTTGAAACAGCACTCAGTGCCAAAATGCTCTTCGGCCGCTTATTTCTTTGCCGCGGATAGGGAAGCATTGCTGTTATATGTAGTATAGGTAGGTGTAAGTCCAGATGGCTTGCACCGAGAGTTTAGCTACATCCACGGTCCACCTCAGTCAACCAATACACTGTGCTCCGTACAGGATCATTGAGAAAGTAGTGACCGGTGCCGACAGGAAGCTATATCCGGTCCGGAGGCTCGTGACTTGAAGTGATATGAAAGTGAACAGAATGAATCCCCCATCACCGACTCATCACTGATCAGTGCAAGCTTCAAGCCACGTAAAGCTGGAAGTGGCAGTGAAAGCCCACTTCCAAATCCATCAAGAGTTGACGAAAATAAGAACGTGTAGAAGTCAACTTGATGTAACGTTGTTCCATATCAAGGTCTGGTAGGTATACGGAGAAATAACCTACCTACGGTACGTATGTACATGGGTACATACCTACATACCTCCCTGGTCCGACGAGCCCGGGAAGTCGGAACGCCCCGGTCACGACTCACCAAGAGCATTGACACCGTGACGGAAGTGACGGAAATGAGGGCGCGGTTCCGTCCGCGCTAAAATTCATGCTCCGTACTCCGTAAGTCCCGGCCAACCAACGGCAACGAGGAACTCGATACCCCTGGCCACGCCTCAAAGATTTGAGAACCTGCCTCAACGCTTAACCCGATTTGGACGTCGCCGCTCACCGGTACATACCTATGTACCTCATGCAAACCTGCATGTCGACTCTTGAGGACTTCGTTCGATACATTGGAGTACCTACGCTGCAGTTCACTGCGGAATCAGAAAACGACGCTTCGAGGACGCTCGTCTAAGCGTTCAAAACATAATACGCGACGTCTTCAAACAGGTATATATAGGACATCTTTCACTTTCAATTTGAGAACTGGAAGAGAAATGCACGCCTTATGTTCCAGGGTTCCTACGGCCACATTCAGGAGGGCACCGTAATGATAAAAGTTAAGAAACCTGGCGGCATGCATTACAAAGCCGTGCAACTCCCATTCTACAGACGAGCATTTCTAAAAAAAAGGTTCTATCTGCTCTTTGATACCCCTTCATGCACTTTACGTGATTTCCTCGCGTCTTCATGCACGGGTGAATGCTCTGTTGAGGGCGGCGCTGGGCAGACCCAGATCTGGACTTGGCATCCGGGAAGTCGAAATCGCACACTGAACTTGCAATTACGATAGTATGTTCCAAAATCAATGGAATTAGTTACTTCTAATGCTCGGGGATAATTGACGTCAAATTTGTACAAGAAGACAACAAAACGCGCCCGTTATAGCTGCATGTATGTATTGGCGCGAAGTTCACTAATAACGTAATCAGGTTCTTCTCATCGTCCTCCCAGGCGACCCCAACTCAAAGAGAGTCCGGCGTGCCATGTGTCGTTGTTCGTGATAAAATTGAGAAAAATCTCCAAAATATATTCAATGATGACAGATTTTTTACGCACTCTGGGATTCTCAATGCCGACGGCAGCCAAGTCCTTACATATTCATTTCATCTACCATGTCATTTAAGATGCAATGCACGACGTGAATGCGGCGAGCAACTTACGAGGCAGTATCAATGGAAGTATATGCTCATGTCGACTTGTATGTTGGGGTACATAGGTAGGTACGTCCTCTTTGAGGAAAGGCTGCGCACGCAATGGTACCTAGGTAGACTTCACAATCAGAAAAAGTGCCTCTGAAGTACGGAGTACAGTTATACATAAATGATTTCGTCAATGAAATACTTCCACGTCCAAATCGGGTAAAGCGTCAAGGCAGGTTCTCAAATCCTTGGACGAGCGCTTTTCAGTACATACATACCTACATCAATACCCCGATCATCTTCTACCGATGCTGCCGGAATACTTGGAAGGTGAAAGCCTGCCACCGCGTGAATGAGGCTGACGCTTTCCGCGGAGCAAGCTATGTACCTATGTACTGTACATATCACCGCGGCAGTTTCTGAAACTAGCGCAGGCCTCTCGCGCCTAGGCGCTCCTCGCAAGTTCAACTCCTCTTTTTTCGTACCTATGTACATTCGCCTCGGGCTTCAAGGCTCACCACCGGTAACTTTAATCATTGCTTTAAACAATGACACATTCGCGGCCTGGCAAATAGCCCAGGCGCCTCCATACTCGATCAATTTGCGTACCCGTGATGGATTACATACCTACATACTCACTTTCGCCGGCTTCGCTGTGCGTGGTCAGATCCTGCGATGACGAGCCACTCACTGACCCCCTCGTAGCCTTCACAGATGAGGACGGCGGTGATGCGCCCCGCTCTGCCTCGACCGCGGGCTCGTGTGGTGTTCTTCTGTTTCTTCGAGACACACAATGCCTCTGCCAGTCTGCCTTGTCAATTACAAACTGTGAGTCGGTGACGTTGGTTTGGCTTCGAAGATCGGCTGCGGCGGCGCGTCGGCTTGCGTCTTTGACTCGAAAAACCTTGAAGTCGGCTGCCTCTGCGCCGAAACAACGGGCTGCAGCGAGATTTGCAGCGAAGGGGCTCTGCGGTAGAGGGAACACCGTCGTGTCGTCATGGCTTATGGGACGAAACGGTTGAGCCACATCGGGATCGCTTTCAAGGGTCGGCTGTGACACTAAAGCCTGTGTTGTGTGTCACTGACAGCAACTGCGAGACGGTTTCGGGCGGCATTTCGGTTGGATGAGTTGCGAGGTCGACCACGGAGGTTGCAGAATTCGCGCGTACTCAGGGACTTGTAGTCGAAGGAGTGGCTGATCGTGGTCCTTGAAGTCATGATCAGTTGATGGTTTTGGCTAGTTGATGATCAGCCTTACCAAGGACTTCTTCAGCCATCAGCCATGGTGAGCGTCTTGCAGGTCGAGGGTCCCATCATGATGTGCAACGTTTATGAATTTGATGATGTTACATGAACATGTCGTTGGGCTGCGAGGCCCTCTAGAGTCTGTACCTGTCTGTCTGTAGGTACCTACAGAGTACATATGTAGGTACACATTCGCCCCGTAGACTTTCGCCTGCCGATTGGCCCAAACCCGATATCACGTCCCACTCTTCTGCCCAGGCTCCAAGCTTTCACATCACAACTACAAGTCGCCAAACCACGAACGTCCCGATTCCCATCCATCCTCTCATACCAAACCACCACCAACCCAAACAGCCTCCCCATCGCGCAACCACCCATCCACCTCGTCAACCCCCTCCATCCAACCCACGACTCACGATCTCAAGCAGCCACACTCAACAGAAAAGGCGACCGAAACCCGCACACCGAGAACCGCGAACCACTGACCAGACGGGACGCCCACCCCCCCAAAAGACAAAAACCCATCTGCGCCATAAACCCATAACTCATAAACCCCCCAGAGCAAAAGAAGACCCCAAAGTAAAAAAGGGAAGGGAACCCCAAAGAAAGAAAAAAGAAAAGAAAAAAAAGAATGGACTACCAAAACCGCGCCGGCTCCAAATTCGGCGGCGGCGGCGTCGCCTCCTTCTCCTCCTCCAACGCCGACCGCCGCGAACGACTCCGCAAACTCGCCCTCGAAACAATCGACCTAGACAAAGACCCGTACTTTTTCAAAAACCACGTCGGCTCCTTTGAATGCCGTCTCTGCCTAACGGTTCACCAAAACGATGGCTCGTACCTCGCTCACACGCAGGGCAAGAAACACCAGACCAACTTGGCGAGACGGGCTGCGCGAGAACAACGAGAGGGTGGTGGTGGGAATAGACATGCGGGGATTGATCCCGTGACGGGGTTACCGACCAGTGTGGTGGCTAGTTTTGGGGGTGGGAACGGTGCAGCGGGCGTCAAGAGGAATGCTGTCAAGATTGGGAGACCAGGCTACAAGATTACCAAGATTAGGGATCCGGTGACGAGGCAGCAGGGGTTGTTGTTCCAGTTGCAGTATCCGGATGCGGGGGTGGATATGACGCCCAAGTGGCAGGTGATGAATGCGTATGCGCAGAGGGTGGAGGATCCGGATAAGAATTTTCAGTACTTGCTTGTGGCGGCAGAGCCGTATGAGACGGTTGGGTTTAAGATTCCGGTTAGGGAGCTGGATAAGAGGGAGGAGAGGCAGTTTTGCTTCTGGGATCCGGATGCGAAGGAGTTTTGGATTCAGGTCATGTTTATGACGGAGAGGGAGGAGAGGTTTAATGCTGCGCCGGGGTTGGGGGGGAGGAAGTGAGTGAGTGAGGGAGGGAGGGAGGGAGGGAGACGTTGGTTTGTTGCATGCAATATATACTACAGTTAAGTATATACTACAGACTGGGCCAAGGAGCATGTGGCCTTCGTTTCTTCTTCGCTTTGATGACCCTTTCGTCAATCCATGGCCCGTGTGTTCATCACTGCCCAAAGTATCAACCCATCCCGACTCTCTCTTCAGTGGACAAAGCCCCTTCCTATCTTCCTTAAAACGCTGCCAATACAAGAAACGGAAAGCGCTTTTATATGCACACCAACTCACGCACGCACACACACACACAAGAAGCCAAAGCCACACCACCTATCGAAAGTTGTTATCGAACCGCTTAAAGGTGTAACCAATGAATGGCAAGCTCATCTCAGGCGACTCTTCCATCGGGTGGCCCATCTGCAGTGCCTGGGCCTTGAGGACTGTGGCGTTGTCGGTCTGATCGATTTCGTCGGTGGGGAAGTACGTCGTGTCAATGTTGGACGTCAAACGGGGCTCGAAGGGTGCTCGAATGCGACGCAGGCCGTCAAACTCGACACCGCGGAAGAAAGGGTGGTTCTTGATCTCATGTGCGCCGCCGCGACCAAGACGGTTTTCAGTGTTGCACACCATGCTGCATCATTACGTTAGCAACATCTCATGGGTTGGTTTTTTTTCTTCTTCTTTCCAATTCTGATTCTCGTGATGGGCTCAAAAGAGTCTAGCCAAGGAAACGTACTTTCGGATCAGGTTCTCAGCCTCCACCCCTAGAGTGATATCATCAGGGAAATACAGAGTCTGTCTCCAATTGACAATCTTGCGGTAGGTGTCGTGACTGTCCTCGGCGCAGAATGGTGGCCAGCCCACCAGACACTCGAACATGATGGTGCCGAGGGACCACCAATCGCAGTCGAATGTGTAGCCTTGGCCGGTGAAGATTTCGGGCGCGATGTAGTCTGGGGTACCAACGGTGGAATAGGCCAAGAGCCTTCTTGACCGCCTCCAGTCATTGATCTGTGACCGATTGCTGACCGTGAGATTGATCTGGTCGATAGCCACTGAATTTCTGTCACGAGGCCTGTTGGAGCGGCCCTGTAGCAGCTGCTGGTAGTAGTTGTTGTCGTGGAGGCGATGGAAGCCGGTCGAGAGGCCGAAATCCGTCAACTTGACGTGGCCACCCCGATCCAGCAGGATGTTGTCGGGTTTTATGTCACTGATTTAGGTCAGCGTGCGGGAAAGAAGATGGAGAATGGAACACGGAAATTGGATCAAACAATGGCATGTATGTGCGTCGAAGAAGTACGTACCGATGGATGAAGCCTAGTTTGTGGACAGCTTCAATAGCCAGAACAATCTCGGCAATGTAGAACCTGGTGATATCTTCTGAAAAGATCTCATACTTGATCAGCATGGTCATCAAGTCACCTCCTGGCAGAAACTCCATCAACATGTACAAAAAGTAGGCGTCCTGAAAGGTGGTGTACAGCTTGACCACCCACGGGCTGTCTGATTCGGCCAGGATATCCCGCTCAGATCGGACATGGGCCAATTGGTCCTTCTTGAACATTTCGGTCTTGATTAATGACTTCATGGCGTAGACTTTGCCGTCACCCTTCTTCTGGACCAGCTTCACCTCGCCGAATGCGCCCTTGCCAATAATCTTGATGGTGTTGTAGTTTTCAGGCTTGTCCTTTGTTCGCAGGAATCGCAGATACTGGCCCTCCTTGCGGCCGGCTGTCGACCATAGCTGCTCTTTCCTGACGGAACTCTGTGTGGGGTCTTGGAGTTTCTGCTCGAGCTCGCTTTGTCTGTTGAGAGTATGTTAGTATGTTGGGGCCATTGAACAGGCGCGGGCGGAGTACTGTGCCGCGTGAACACCAATGGACGATAGATGACAAGGAAAGCCAGACGCACCTCTGGTTTCGCTCGCGTGCTCGCTTCACGCTGTCCTTGAAGAAATCAACGGCAAGCTGCGAGCACTTCTTCTGGTTGCTCATGGCATTAGGGCCATAGCGGTCGGGGTTCCTCTCGGGAGCAGGGCGAAACTCGGATACTGTCGAGGTGCCGTTCTGCGTGGGCAACGGAGGCGCGTTGGAGTTGGAGTAACCGGCATAGGCACCGGCGGGTTGACTGCCAGCGGTTCGGGGGCGCTGCGAGGAGGGAGGCCCTCTAGGGGCAGCCCGCACGGAACCGCCTAGATTCTGGTGAGAGAACTGATGGGCGAGTCCAACGTTGGGATCGTTAGTGCCCGGCGTGTTGGAGCGGCCTTGGAGGTAGCCATTCTGGGCGCAGTCGTTGCTGGCGGATTGGGCGGCGCCGGACTGCGAGAAGTAGCCCTGAGGAGCATAGCCAACAGCAGATGTAGAGGCCGAAGAAGGCGTAGATGCTGAAGCAGAAGCTCCGTTGGGCTGCTGTTGTGGAGGCTGGAGCCCACCACTGGTCTGTTGTTGCTGCTGCTGCTGCTGCTGTTGCTGTGCGGTGGGAGGCGAGAGAACGGGTTGCGGAAAGGTCGAGGGCGTCGTGGGGTACGCTCGGTCGTTCACTGACAAGCGATCATTGCTGCCAAAGTCGAGATGCAGACGGTTGCCGTTCGAATCCATCTTGGGATATGGTCTTGTGTGTGAGGCAAACTGGTCTGAGGAAGATGAGAACGTCGAGAAGGAAAAGGGACGGACGAGGACAAGACGAGGGACAGGAGGTGGGTTGTCGTCCAACGGCGTCCAATGGCGTCCAATGGCGGGCGGACGGCTGCGCGTTGGCGCCAGGTACAGCGCCGAAACGATTAAGGGGGTCGTTCGAGAGATGAGTTGACGGGGGACTGGAGCCAGGATCACACTGCGTATTCGCTCACAAATGGCATACGGTATACTCGTACAGTTGAAGAGGAAAATATGAAAGACGGATTGAAATAGAGAAAAACTAGACAAGAAGATAGGGCACGCAACGCTGGCCGTACATAATGTACCGTACTTTGACTTGAAGCTGTCCTAGCCTCTAGGTATCACCACCTTTGTCCAATGGCAGAGGGCCGTGCCGCACCCAAAAGGAGGGGCAGACCCCGACCGGCGACGACTCACGAGAGGGGCCGCAAGCACAGAAAGAAGTCCCCGTCTTTTCGCGACTATAGTCTATGAGTAATTGTGCTTGAAGCAATTGCTAATGCAGAGTACGAAAGACTTCAAGTGTAACTATCTAGCACGATCAATGTGCATCCATCAAACACAATCCGTGTGCAAATTGTGCAGGTCACCAGAGGCCGCTTGTAGGTATGTATGTACATATTTCCCAATGCCCTCTTATCAGATTGCGGCTTATCGGATCAGATTTGCCCTTTTTTTTCTTATTTTCTTATCGGCCTGATTTCTTTCCCCCTTGTCCAGTCCACGTCAATGCAGAAGGCAGAGCTACGAGCATTTTTCGCAAACTACCAGCTTCACTTCCCAAGCTCGTGCTCGTTCGATTGTCGAGATCGCGCGCATAAGCGTCCCAGGGTCCGTGGCCGCGTCAACAACTCGAAAGCAGGCAGTCAATTTGACTGCATGATCCTGGCGAGACTTCGCTGCCGCCTTCCATCATGACGGACACATCAACACCTCGGGCGAACACGGGGGCAGCAACCTCATCGACCTCGATGCCGGCCTCAACCCCAACTTCCGCCTCATCCGCGACGCCCACACCTCCGAAGCCTCGAAATCCGGCCCTGAAAATGCTCGGTCTCCCCGCGCTGCCTCGCAAACTCCCCTCGCGGAACTGGATGATATTCTGGGCCATCACCGGAGCGTTCACGACCGCCATCGTCTACGACGCGCGCGAGAAGAGGCGCGCTACAGCTAAATGGCGCCGCGCCGTAGAACCCTTATCCCGGGAACTCATCGGCTCTGCCAATGCCCTGCCCCGGAAACTGACGATCTATCTGACGGCGCCGCCGCATGACGGTTTGCGCGTCGCGCAGGACCATTTCATCGAATACGTCAAGCCCGTTCTGTCCGCGTCGGGACTCGACTGGGACTTCGTGCAGGGGAGACAACAAGGCGACGTGAGAGCTGCCGTGGCGGGCAAGATTCGCAGAGCTCGAATGGCAGATGAGCGTCCAACCGAGCAGATGCCCCCCACGGACGACTCCATTGTCCAGGACCTGAGAAAGAGAATGGGTCTCAAGGAGTACGAGGGTGTCAAGGGGGATATTGTCGTCGGTCGTCACGCCTGGAAAGAGTACGTGCGAGGCGTACACGAGGGCTGGCTTGGCCCTCTAGACGCGCCGCCCCTGCCGGAACCAGTCCCCGACCCTATCGCGGACATCACGCCGGACTCAGAAACACCGTCTGCCACCCAACAGGACGGCCAAAGCGAAGCCAAGCCCGAGGCAGAAAACGAGAAAGAGGGGGAACAGGAAAAGAAGCCGTCCAGACCGCCTCAACCTCGCCCTCACAACACCACCGATGACTACGAATCCGCCGCTTTACCACCTACGATCCCCACCGTATTTTCTCCCTCCGCCACAATCCCCTTCCCCCACCGTCTCGGCTTCACCCAAACATTCGTCCGCCTCGGACGCTTCCTCAACCGGCGCCACCTAGCCGATGATATTGGCCGAGAAGTCGCCGCTGTCTGTTTCGCCGCCGCGCGCGAATGGCGCGAAGCTGATGGGCAGTACGAGCAGCAGCGCGCTCTCGATCACGAAGAACGCGACTGGCCCAAGGGCGTGTGGGAGACTTCTGAGGAAGAATCCGCCGCCGCTGCCGCTGCCACTGCCGCTGAGCCGCCCAAGGAACGCATCTGGGCATCGGGGATGGTGCTTGATCCTCGTATTGCGCAGCGGATGCGCCGCTTTGAGATCCGGCCTGAAGATGAGGCGCGCGCGGCTGAGGTTGTGGTTCCGGAGGAGGAGGTGGAGGGATGGGTGAAGGGGAGTGTGCGGGGAGTATGGCGATGGGGGGTGGCTTCGTTGGGGAGTAAGCCAAGGGGGCCTAATGTTGGGAATCTGGATGACTGAGTAGGTGTGAAGATGCCACGGGACGTGTCTTTGACATTGGCTTCTTTGTGCTCTTCTCCTTGGGTGTGATCCTTTTTTCTTTTTCCGTGTTCCTCCTCGGCTGCTGGACATTACCATCTGTTCCTGTATACATACTTATCACTGTGTTTCGGTCGTGTACTGCGCTTGTTTCGGGTGCAGTACGCTTCGTTCTGTACTACTCTCTCCTCCTGTACACTACTCCTTCACGTCTTGGCTATCACAAATGGCGAAAAATATAGAGAAACACTCCGGGAATGTCCTGCTTAGCTTAGCTGGGTTGGCGTGGCCGGACGGCTGGCTGCTTCGGTAGAGCTGTTGGAAAGGGATCCTTCATGGCGTGTAGGCATACGCGGAGTCATATACTACATTGTACATCATGCATCATGGACAAATCTCAGATCTAGGTTGCTTTTGGCAGAAGGGGGCGGTTTGTTGTAATGATTAGTTGGGCCTGTGGACGGGTGTTGAACATAGAAGGCACTTTTGAAACCATGTATCTACATACATATAGGCGAAGGGTACTGTGTAAACTTTCTTTATCGTTCCCCAGCCGTAAGACAGAGGCCAGTTCGTCCAAATGAACCTACATACACTACATAACACCAGGAGTGAAGCGTAAGACCCTTGATTCTAGTCGTTCCCCAAGCATTCGACACAGAAACTCGCTTTCAGAACAACGTACATGCAGATGTATACCGTAGTATGTACAACGATACTCCTCGGCCGTTCCCTCATCATGACACCTAACATGTAGTTACATGCATGACGCCTTCGCAGTCTTCTCTGCGTTTTCTTCTTCCTTTCCTATCTTCTCTCCATCATGTCTCATCCCGATCATCCGACCCGTAGCTTACCAGCAAGCCCTCTCTATTCAGATCACATTCCACCTTGTTTCCCTTGATGTTGTCTCTTCTTGACCAGCGGACGTACATACATTCCCTCACCATTACACTCAGTGACCTAATTACATTCATTCACATGCATAATGGCTTCGTAGCCTTCTCTACAATTTTTTTCTTTCTTTCCTCTCATCTCCCCATCATTCATCATCGCTATCATCTGACCCGTAGCTTACCAGTAAACTCTTTTGTTTCGATCCCATTCCCCCACCTTCCGCTGACCCTGTCGCTGCTTGGCCAGCAGGAACTGTATCTTCCTTTTGCGTCTCCCTCACCTTATCCTTTGCGATAACCATCTGGCCGTTCTGCGCGCCATTCTTCTCCCCGGCTATGGGCACTTCCTCCCTACTGCTCCTTGCCTTCCCATCCTCCCTTTCAGTCTCCATGCTTTCTTTGCTCCCCACGGTATCCTTGGTCATTTTAGCCTCGTTGGTCTCCTTGATCCCCCGAGTCTCCTTGATATCCTTGCCCCCCTTGTTCTGCCTCGTGTCCTCAGCGTCCTTAGTCGTCCCGGTATCCTTGGCCCCCTTGATGTTCTTAGCCCCGTCAGCCTCCTTGGTCACCTTGGTCTCCTTGCTCGCCTTATCCCGGGCTTCCTCGCCCTCTCCCCCAACTTTCCTCTTCACCAACCCAATCCTCTCCCTCTCCCTCCCCCTCTTCCTCTTCCGGCCCGCGCCCCATTCCCCAGTCCTAGCCCCAGCACTCTGCATCTCCCCTACACCCGCTCCTGCTCCTGCTCCCGCATCCTCGACCTCATCTCCCTCCGCGTTTACGCCCGCAGCTCCCCCGCCACTCGTCCTCCTCTGCTGCTCCCGAAACGCCCTCAACCCTTCCTCCGTCTCCCTCCTCACCCGCTCTTCTTCCATGCGCTTGGCGGCTTTGACCTCATCCAGGAACTCGATCTCATCTTCGTCCAGCGGGCGGAACTGGTTCCGGATTTTGGTTTGTTCTTCAAAGGCGGCCTGTTTGGCGGCTGTGAGATGATCAATGCTAGTCCATATAAACAAACGGGTTTTCTTTTCACTTTTTTTTTTCTTTTTTTCGGGAATGTATGATGTGATGGGGTTTCGTGAAGCCGTGAAGCATGTGGGTGGTCTCAGTGGGAGGTCAACTCGGAAGCTAGGGACTCTACATAGCTCTCGTGATGTCTGTCTGTCCTTTGGCACCAGGTAGCCCTCTTTGACATGTTTTGGCCACATCCCTTTTTTGCCGTTGTCCATTCTGCCATGTGCTTTTTTTTTTCTTTTTTTTTTTGGCATATCTTACTGACACGCTCCCTCCCTAACACAACACAACACAGCACAGCACAGCACAATTGCAAAACAAACACAAACAGAGCACACATAACGCAAGACCCCCAAAAAAGAAAAAAGGAGAAGAAGAAAAAGAAGAGGAAGAAAGATATCCATACCTTTATTCGCCTGCAACACATCATACAAACTCCTCTCCTCCCCCCTCACAGCCACAGCCTTCGTCCTCCGCGCCTCCTCCAACTCCTTCTGCACAGCCGCCCACTCAATCGACGTGTCCTTCCCCGCTGCGAGGAACGGCCTCGCTGGGTTGGCTGTCGCGGCGTCTGCACCCTGCGGGGGGTCTTCCCCGGGGGGAATCATTGTCCCGCCCGAGACGAAGCGGTCTGCCATGGTAATTTTTTTTTTTTTTGAAGGGCGGGAGGGGACCTGTCTCTTTTGGCGTCAAGTTGGGACAGCTTCAGCCTTTAGACCATCCGAGGAAGGAAGAAAGATGAGAGTGTAGAAAAGAGACTCTGGGGAGTTTAGACCAGGAGGGGGGGGAAGGTAAAGATGTGAAGTTTATGACATTGGTCGGCTGGGGGTTGGATAGAAGGCATTCGTTTAGGGAGGCGTGTTGGTGATGATTATGTTGAGAAACCGACTGGCAAAGAGTGCGTGCGAATGGATTTACATCCTGCTTGAGATGAAGGTCTTTCGGTGGTCACTGGTATACATAATAAAAGCGTGTTCTCACGCTGGGTGAGGCGTCGCTCAGTTCCCGGTCTAATTAGCGTTCCGGGGTAATGAAGCCTGTTATCTCCTCCGAGGATCAGCCGGTTGTGAAGAAGTACCTAATGTACATAGGTAGGCACATCTCCGTGTGAGGTTTCGAGGAGGTATGCAACAGTTCACTGGGTCCAGTCCAAATTGGCTACCGTGATGCCGGTGTCTTGTTTTTGCTTTATATTTACGGCTAGTTACTAAAACCGGTGCTCATAGGTGCTTGTCTTCTTTGTATCATTCCCGTGATACTGCTCAGTCTGAAGCTTCTATAATCATATGTACTACTTCCAACACCAGCAAAAACTCTGTTCACTATCGCCATATGTAATCAATCTGCCCATGTAGAATGGCAGTTGACCCACCCCCCCAAAAAAAAAGTATGTCGAATGTTACAATACGCCGGTCAGATGTAGGCGCTTGGATCGTGAACGAGATCGGGATCGACGAGGAGTACAGCTCAACACTCACCAAGTCGGTGAGTCTTAGGTCATCCTCAATCCTGGTCCTTCACGTACATAATTTGAATGGGAAAAGAAGGAAACAAGAAGAAAACAAGAAGAAAACAGTAGGAACCCAAAACGAAACAGAGACGAAAGAGAAGAAGGAGAAAGAAGAAGAAGAAGAAGAAGAAGAAAGAAGGAGAAAAAGAGGAAGAGAAGAAAATGAAGCAGGCGACAAGGCTATCCCAACCACGTCTACAAACGTCAGCCAAGAGAAGAAGCGGGAAATCAAGTACGTCTGACTTGTAGGGCATGTAGACCACAACAGCATGCTTTGCCTTGACGGATCCCAAGACCCAAAGCTCCCATACGCTGGCCGAATGTACAGCGTGCGTCGAATAAATAAAAGACTTTTGTGTTAAAACTGGAAACCCCCCAGCGCGGTGAAATGCAACATCGTCCTGCCCAAAAGTGACCCATGTCTCCGCTAACAACAATGCAAGAATCATCTCATAAAAAAACCGCGAATGATATTTCCCCAAGCCAAATCCCAAAACAATGCAAAATGCTGTTCCATTAACACAATTTTTTTTGCCTCTCCCTCATCACCAAGGTGGTTGCCGTGGCAGACCGATAGGATGTAGAAAAAGGTCGATCAGCAAAACGAGGTGTCCAGACTTCGAGACCTGATTTCTTGCTGGCATTGCATGCTCCCCGAATGTGTGAATAAGTTTGAATCGAGAATGGAAGGAGCCAAGCTTGCGCAATGTCGATCGTGCGCATGCGCCCTTCACCATTGGTAGATCGATGCGTAAAAGGCTCGTGGGACTCGTCGTGGCTGCTTGCAGAAATGTAGCGTGGCGGCCATTGACTGTGCCAGTGAGAACTTGTGAGGTTCGTCCATCAGGACTTTGACGAGTCGCTCCGCACCCGATTCGCTGTGCGCAAATAAAATCTATAGGGATTCGTATCCAGTTACGTGCTGTTAAATCAAACGCCGAATGTGCCTGTACATAAACATGTACCGAAGAAACAGAGAGTTTGGGCAAGAAGTTGAGCCCATATCAAATGCCCAGCCCTCGACTCCGAACCAACTCCCGAAAAGTAAATCGTTACAGAAAAATGATATACCTCAAGATGATCACATCAACCTCTTGGTGTGTTGTCGTGTCGGGGTATCTGAATGAAACTGGAAGAGAGGAAAAATCGTGCTCAACAAGGAGGAAAAGAAGAAGAAAGACAAAAGGAACAGGAAATAGAGTAAGGGAAAATGATCAACGCGTGAACAGTTTGAAAATGAGGGGCCATGGCAAAGCACCCATGCCCTCAGATTGGCATGTCAGAAGACCATGCCATCCGGATCCACTCAGCCCACCAGAAGTTGGCCATATGCATGTGCAAAGTACGGAGTTTGCTTCGTAGGCGCGGCACATCCACTGCAGGTGCAGTCGGCAGCGTCGCGGTCCCATAAGGTATGATTGGGCGCGTATTGCGGAGCAAGCGGCGTCTGGCGATGCTGATAGAACGTATTATGGGCAGCAGGAGGCTGTGGGTACCGGCTGCTGTACTGACTGTTGTACTTGCTGCTATACTGCGCGGTTGCCTGCGCAAACCAGTCGCTGTAGTGGGCGTTTGTTGACGTCGTGGACGTGACGTGCTCAGGAGTCCCGTAGCCCGAGTCTGGAGGGGTGAGGGGAGCGCTCCACGGGTTGTGAGGCCAAACGGTCTCGCGAGGTCGGCACGTGAGTTTTGGTAGACCCTTGATTGCCTGGTAGCGCTCGTACTCGGCGATTTGAGCTTGCAGATAACGCGAATGTGGTGACTGACGATTGCTGCCGTTCTTCGCCAACGGCGTGTCCAATACGGGTACCGAAGCAACCGGCCTAACACGGCTAGGCTGCGCGGGTCGTCGCTTCTTCAACTGCTGCCACTCACGCCAATTCTCCAACCAAGCCTTGTAATCCTTACTGACGTCCAAGTTTACGTACAATTTCCAACTCATGGCTTGAACCCACTCAAATTCCAATGAGTTGAGTTCCGATACCGCGATACCACTGACTTCAGACCAAGACCGATTTTGAAACGTGTTGTCATCCAAAAACTTGCTACCGAGTAAGAGAGAAATGGTCAGATAGCGCCAAATCTGGCCCTCGGATACTTTGTATGCGCCTTGTCCACGCATGGCGTTCATTCTCTTGGCCAAGTAATTCATTCCCAGCAAGATTGTGGTGCTGGGGAGCCGAGTGGAGGTGAGAATTTGAGCGACAAACTTGCGAAACGCGGGAGTGACGGCCCCGTCCGGGGTCACGACGCGAACAGCCATCTCAGCAACATAATCAGCCATCAGGTCGATATCATAGTCGAGGACGGCGCACACACCGCCCGGCATGATGACGGTTGTAGAATGTGATGCCGACCAAGATCAATCGAGACCTTAGTCAAGCACTGCAGCTCTACCAAATACGGCTACGTATTTGATTCGAGCCAAGTTGATGTATGTCTCTAATCCGACGAGCCGGGATATTCCGTTGAGCGTTGAGTGGAAGTATGAAGAAGGAAAAAACCGAGCCTTCTGCGTTCAGCCCCGTTGAGCCATGAATGCTTTGTCGCGCTATCGTCGTTTTCGATGATGTTGCACGTCGGCAGTGATGATGAAAAGGATGGTCGTGTATTTCTGTGAGAGAACCAATGCTTGGTGGCCGTGCTCTGATCAAGTGAGCAATAAAATAGAGGCCGAGTAAAAAGTCAGGGCGAAGTTTGACGAAATTCGTCAATCGAGAGGGCACGAAGCAAGGAAAGGCTAGGCGAGATGAAAGAACAGGTCTAGTGGCGAGTCAGCTTTGGTGCTTGAGGAGAGCTTCGAACGCTCAATGAATCGGGTAGGGATGATGCATATTCGGGCACCCGTTGCCAAACTGAACAGGTGCGAGAACTCAATGTCATGGCTGGTGCTTGGCGTCCACTTGTTCCAACATGAAAACCAGGAGACATGACTGCAACGTCGAAGGTGGTCGCGCGGCGCGGAACAGCGTGCAGGTTCCTGATTCGAGCAGCCAACGCAAGTGCCCGAACACAGCATTCGCTACTCCTCGCCACCGTCGGCATGTGTGTTCAAAATGTCTGGTGCAACTAACCTTGGATCAAAAGACAAACAAACTCCTCTCAATGGGTAGGTGAGTGGAATTATTTGGTCCTTTTGAAAGCTGAACGGCAGCCGAGAGTCAACTGGCCACCTCAGACGATCGTACTTTGGTCCAAGAGAGAGCAGCCTGGACAGCGAGCGGAAGATGCTGGGAAGGTAAGGGAGGCTCTCTCTGCTCGAGACCTGAATCCGAGTTGTCGACGAACAATGAGGTGTTCGTGACAAGTTCTTGTCGTGTTATCGGCGGATTCGAGGAATCGAGGCGGGGGGAAAAGGCCGTGGAATATGGAAATGGGTAGACGACGGAGAAAGGAAAGAAAAGTCGACGTGAGGGAGTCGAGAGGGAGCGGAGAGGGTGTGGTACATTATGAACTGGCCCTGGCCGGTCGTTCTAGGTGCGATCCACGGGGTGCCATTCCCCCCCTGGAGCAATCCCTGGCGGAAGTCCCACGGCGCAGTTGCCGGTGGACCGCACTGTGAGGTCGACGTTGGGGTCTTGACTCTTGAGTCTTACTCTTGAGTCCTTGACTCTTGACTCTTGAGGGCTACTCCGTACGAACCCCGGATGTACATACGAATAGGTACAGTTACATATGTACACACATACTCATGCTGGGCTGAGCGGTTGCGTCGCGTTCGAGTCTCCGTTCGAGCTGCCTTGATCATTGATGAGGCTTGGCTACGGTGCCCAGGAGTCCAGGAGTCCAGGATATGGAGGGCTGACAGGGGAGACCGTCCACTTGGAAGTTGGGTGTGTTCTACGGATCCCTTCTGGGCGTGTGAGAAAGATTACGGAGTCCGTAGTGTGGAATACATAACGGTGGATCTGACGGCTGTGAGAGGCTGCGCGCGGCTCACCAACAAACAAGCACGCTGCCTTCGTCTTGGCCCAGACATCATCGGTCGACAAGACCTGGTGGATACATGTCTGGTTCCAGTGGTCCGCAATAGGTAGGCCAGGTGTGGGCTAATCAAGTACCGGTTAGATCGCTCTTGCCCCTTCCTTCCTGTCCTCTCTCATGGCCTCCAATGCCTCATTTCATGACTCTCTCTCATGCCTCCCTCGCGTCTCTCTCATGACTTTCTTGTGCCTCTTTCGTGCCGCTTGCGCCTCCATCATGCCGCATTGCCTCTCGCTCTCCCAAATTTTCCCTTTTTCCACGAGTCTTGTCGCCTGGACCACATCTTCTGCTGTAACTTGTACGGAGTATGTACTATGTAGCTTGTTGCTTGTCCAATTCCCCGGGACCACCCTCTGGCTCCCACTACCTACTCCGTAGGAGGTACCTGGCTTGATGGCGGTGTTGAACTTGTAGCAAATGGAGGTGAAGCAGCCAACGGCATGCTCCACCGTGGCCTACGACTCACGAGTTCGTAATTGGCACAAATTGTCAGGGAGACATGTCAATGACGGACCGTTGTTGAGATTGCACGCATCATGCCCGCCGTCGGCCCCGCGTAGCCTTGGCCGACTCTCGGGCCTCATCAGTGGCTGGCACTGGCTGGACGCGGTGCCTCGGGAGTCGGGAAAGTTTGCATGCTTCGTTGTCCGAAGCCAAGGTCCACGCTGCTTATGTACTCTACTCCGTAGTCTCTTAAACACAGAGGCGCAAGTTGCTCCTGCCCCAACCAAAAAAAAAAAAAAAAGAAAAGAAAAGAAAAAAGACAGAGAGAGAGCCTCAGAGAGGCGCAGATTTTCCTGTCAGGGAGGCAAGATGGTCAGAATCTGATACTGTTGCCTCTTGAGTCTTGCGTCAAGTTCCATACCTGCGACCGCCGCGCCTTCCACAACACCAGTGTTTCCAATGCATGAATCACTTCGTGACTCGATACTCAAATTCTCAAACAGAAGACACATGATCATCACACCGCGAGGCGGACGCCGCCTTTTGCATCCTACATCCTGCCTCCTCCCTCCCTTTCGCCGCCTCCTTCCTGCCTTTGCCTCCTGCCTCCTTTTTGCCTCTGGTCCATGATGACCACAGACCAGACACCAGACCGCATTGGGATTAGACCACCCATCTGGCCAATCAAGACCTCCGAAACCCGGCAATAATTCTGGCCCTGCGGAACAAGAGATCAATTTTTCATGAACCCGTTACCCGACCCTCTGATGATGACTGAGGACTCAGGAGTGAAGACTCTGACAAGCTAACGGTTTTGACTTGAGAGTCGAGCGCCTCGTCGTAACCACCACATCGCCACCACGCGGGCGGGCTGCGGAGTAATGATCTACATATGTAGGTATACGGGAGTCTGGAGCTGCTAGAAACATGTAGCCACTGTTCAATGCCACATATCGACACCCTTACCGTCAGCCCGAGTTCTTCACGTTTTTACTAATTACGGAGTGTGCTGCACTGGATCACGCGCACCGCCCGCCGGGAACATTGACTGCATTCCCTCGGATAGTCTTGGTCTGGCGTTCCTAGCAGTTCTTGCAGCCTGCAGGTGCTCCAGTCCAGAAAGTGCCTCGTTGGAAGCTGTTCATCAGCTTTACTCCGCAGGTCACGCATTCATCATGCTTTTTTGGCTTTGATTAGTCCGAGGCCGAGTTACGGAGTAAAATTAATCATTACAAGTTCAGACAATGCCTCAAGAGTCAAGAGTCAAATTTCAATACGGGGCTCATGGGGTAAATAATTGGGGATGGTGAG
The DNA here is from genome assembly GCA_004016085.1 of Claviceps quebecensis. Classification (NCBI taxonomy): domain Eukaryota; kingdom Fungi; phylum Ascomycota; class Sordariomycetes; order Hypocreales; family Clavicipitaceae; genus Claviceps; species Claviceps quebecensis. The sequence goes on from QEQW01000432.1 coordinate 18,990, forward strand.
CACCTGTCGTCTCCGACTTTACTCGACGTCTTTATGACCAAGACGCCTGATGAAGTCAAGAAGGTCGATGAGTAGGTACTCCGTGTGTACTATGTACTCTGTACGGAGTATTACTGACGTGAACACATAGGTACCTATTATGTACATATGTACGGAGTACGGAGTACCTCAATGATCGGCATATACGGAGTAATTGAAGGTCCCTAGTATATGTAAGTAAAAGTATGAGCTACATGTATCGCGACATGTTACATGTAATCGCTTCCACCAGGAATAGGTAGGTAGTATGTATCATCTTGAGCATTTTTTTTTCAGTCGTGGACTCGTGTCCGCAGGGCACATTTGTTGGCTGTATGTTTTGACAAACATTGTGCTCTGTTGTGTACTCTGTTGATGCCAGATGGTCTGTGGACAACCATGATAAAGCGCTCAAAGTGTGCCATGACGGCTTAGGTAGCTTGTAGGCGGAAGGCCCATACAGGAGTATAATACCTAAAGTGGGAAAGACGCGCAAAGTTGGTACATATGTAATACCTACAGACCTAAGTTCGAGGCAATACACGAGGGGGCCTAGAGAATGTGGCATGCTAGGTACGGGCGATGTCACTCGGCCACATCACCACTTTCGAACTTGGTTCAATTTTCTTCGCCCAGCACCAAGTTCGTTCTTCAATCACCGAGCCGGGCCATCGCACTGACGACGGGTCAGACGGTCCAGGATACAGATGGCCCAGACGGTCGGTCGGCGCTTCGAGGGTATACATGTACATATGTACTCCGTATGTACCTACCTATGTATCTAGCAGTCACTCTGAGTGTCAAATGGAAACAGGCTGGCTACATAGGTAGTATGCCCCTTTTGCCCCTGCCGGGCCTGCTCTCCTCTTTCACTCTTTTTTTCTCTACATATTTGAGTCGTTCCACTTCCGAGCCTGCAGACTTTCGATTTGAGCTACGTACGGAGTACGAAGCATGGCGTTAGGTACCTAATGTACCCTGGTCCCTCCATGATCATGGCGTCTTAGTGTGCTCTTTTGCCCGTGGGCCGTGGCCCGTTGGTCGTCGCGTGCGGCGTGGTTGCCTTGTGCGTCGAGTAGGTAGTGAATAGGTACATACCTATGTTACATGTATAATAAATAATAAAAGGGTCATTGAAGAGTCAATGAACATTGAAGACGCATATCATGGCCACATCATACCTAGCTATCGTACGCTTGAGCGGTAACGACGGAGCCGTATGTTCCATATCTCGAGGTGGCTCGCAGCCTCACTGTCACACGCTTATTGCACGTATTTTTCACCTTTCACTTTTAACTTTGGAGTCGTTCTCATCTTTGTTGAGTCATTGAGCCCCCAACCAACACAGATGCTACGAAGCTACGCTAATAAGGATGAATCAATCCATACGTTGCGACCGGCGGAAAATGAGCCTACGAGTCCACGACGCGCTTTTACGCGCTCTGATAAGAAAGCAGCAAGCTGCAAGGGTGTCCTAGGGCTTGTCACCAGAAAAACTCTTCACTGTTCATCAGCCTCTTCACCTCCTCAGCCAACAAGGATAAACACGATAGGATGTATGTATACTGTACTTACATACATACCTTAAGTACCTACTCCGCATGTACTCCGTACAGTGCACGGCGCAGAGTCCGAGCATTCGATTCGATACGCGTTTCCGGGTGCAAAAAGTTTCTAAATTCCCCACGACCCACTGTACCTGTGTACAGTCCAATGATCCATTGTAATTTGTGCCACTCCCTCTCGATCGCGGATACATTCGTACGCAGGAGAGAGAACCTGGCTATAGCTCCACTTCCGCCGCGATTTCAGGGTCTCGGCGCGCTTTTCCCACACTACCCCTAGTAGGGGCCCTAGGTAGTCGCGTGGGGGCGAGGCTGGATTTTCGACTCCTCAGTCGAAGGAAGCGAAGCAGTGAAGACGGGCAGAAGACGGGCAGAAGAAGACGGGCAGAAGGAAGGCAGGCAGGGGGAGAACGAGACAACGACTTGGTGAAAAGCCGTCCATGTTCAATGTTCAAATGTTCATGGCCATCGATGATCGTTGGGGAGAGCAGCTTGCTTCTGTCTGTCTGTTCTGCTGCCCTCGCTGCTTGATCAGTGCACATGGGCGATATATACCTCACACCGACCTACGGAGTACATTTCTAAGGAAGTCTGTAGGTAACCAGGCCATAGGTACATAGGCACGTAATGGTATGACCGTACTATGTACATAGGTGGAAGCCTGGCAGGCGTCAAGTCTCGCTGAGCTCGAAAAATAATTCACAAGATGGCTGGAAGCAGGAGCATCTTGGAAGCCTGTCGGCGACAAGGGAACTGAAAGGTCTGGCGTCATGTTGTTGATCGAGCCAAAACAGCCATTTTTAGCCCCCGCGTTGAGAAACAATTGAGTCATCCTGTGACAAGTTGACAACCAGTAATACGGAGTAAATCGGCACAAACAGAGTACATACGGAGTACCTAAGGTACACACGTGTGACGTGCGTACATTACTACATAAGTATCCAGCTGCTACGCCAAGAAGATTCATTGGGCGTTTGTACTCTGTGGGCTTTTCGCAGGGAGCCTCGTCGCGATGCACTGCATACCGCAGAGCCGCAGCGGGTTACGGAGTACATACATACATACTCCGTATAGGGGAAGTACATAGGTATGTAGGTAGGTAGGTAGGTAAGTATCGTATCGAGCACCCCCGGAGCCATCATCGCCGTTTTGGTTTACACTTTATACTCGTTCGTTCCCCTGTTGGCCTCGGAAGCCCGTGATGTTGTGGCTTTGGGTTTCTTCGCGAAATGCACGCTGAACACTTCTTCTCCGTACGTGCAGGTACAGTTACATGTACATGTACATACTACACACGCCTGGCCCCCACGTCGCCGCACCCACCGCTATAATAGCAAGTTGTAAACCTCGGATGCGCCTCGGCTACAGCCTACAGTACATATATGAGGTAGGTAGTAGGTATGTATGTACATAGATCTAGGATGATAGAAGTTGGAACCCTTGGAAACGGAAGTAGCGCCAGAGATTTAACTGAAGACTTGTTGGCGGCAAAATACATATACATATAGGTAGATCTATGTTACATATTATGTGCGATTCCATGCTTCCACATTCATCTATGGAAGCCAGAACAACGTATAACTACAACCTGCAGGCTACAACCTTACATTAATTGCCATCATTGTTACCCGGTAGCAAGGAGGCGCGCTGCGCACGCACATAGCCACAATATCTTCCGAATAGCGTATATCGGTCAGTCCTCTTACTCTCGTGTGCTGTTTCTGGAGTGAAGCTGAGATTGATCAAGAAAATGAGATTGTCCCGGGCTTCTCTTTCCATTCTCGATCCTGTCACGTAGTTATCTTTTCTTTTGTGCTCGCGCCAATAGTGAAGATCTCGGCGTATGTCAGTCTGTCAGGGGACAGGCAGTACATACATAGGTATGTGAGAACTTATTAGAAGCAACCATCGTAGTTCACGTGTACACAGTCATACATGATTTTTAGGGCATGCATCAAATGTAGCTCTCCGCTGATCCCTAAGAGTGGGCGGCATGCTAGGTTTGTAGACTGTGAACATTGGATTGTGTACCTACACACACACGCCACTCATGTATAAGTTATAACTCCCATTAATCAGCCATCAGAGGGGTCCAAAACACTACATACATATTCAGCTCGGATAGCTCAAGTCCTTGCATGTTACAATATTTTTCTGTCCCATCGCATCGCGGCAATAGGTCCGCATGATATCAATTTACTATGTACGTACCACTGTTCGAGTCCAACAGACCTTGCTGGAAACCCGCCAAGGTTGCGTACCCTCATCACCCGTGCTAAGAATGGAGAACCGAGGAAGAAGGGCAACGGGGGCGGCAGATAAGAAGCCACAGAATGGTGGAGAGATGCAATACTTCTTGTCATCTCAGACACTCTCAAACGTAGGAGCCATCCGACTCCGAGATGGAGATGCTCGAGATGGGATGACGCCGGCGGATACAGATGACTGACGCATCACTTACATTACATACATACAGAATTGGCCACGGGAACAAGGGCCGTCTTCGGCTTCTCGTTTCATTTCAGCTTTCCGTTGTATGAGCTCAGCCCAGGCAACGCTATGAAATTGTAAACGGGGGAGCCGATCTGGGAAGGGCCGGCGGGTTGGACCTTGGGTTCGGCATGTGAGTGTTATTGTGTACGTGTACGTGTACGTGTACGTGTAACGGTGTAACGCATGTGTGTGTGAGAAGTGTCCTGAGTACGTACATATTGTTGGAACAGATCCGCAAGGTATAACAATGTACACGTGTACACCGAGGGGGTGGCTACCATACGATAAGATTCAATTCATTCATAGCTCAAGAGTAAGAGAAAGGGTGAGGTGCGCGTGCGCGGAACGCGGGCTTTATGGTGTTGAGCCCGCCATGCCCACCAATCCGCACGCGATT
>QEQW01000433.1:0-23320 GCA_004016085.1 Claviceps quebecensis
ATGCCGGCGGATTAAGCCGCAAGCGCAGTGTAGTACCTATTGGTGCATGCAGTCACGCAGTGTGTTGACTAGACTAGAGTAAGAAATCGTTCGTTCGCCTCCATCGAGCATACAACTTCACTCCATGTCCTGCGAGTGCCGCCGAGGCGGGGGCCTGTAAGTATGTATGTATACGTTCAGGTAATCAGAAAAGCACGTAAACACGAACTCGCGCCTATATGTGCATTCGATGATAGCCATCGCGGGTCAACCGTGATGAATACAAGTGGAGATATGTATCTGCGTTGCAACGGCGCTGCTGAATGAGACGTGAAGAATTCATGCATGCGTCATGTACCCATCGACCGCGCAATAGGTCTCCTGTAAATACTAAAAGGGGTGAAGTCAGAAGGGGTAGACGGCTTGAAAAGTTTTGCGATGGCCCATTGATGATACATCGTCATGGTGAGTTGTGGGTACGATTTATGCCGTTCTTTCAAGGACACGAGACTGACACTTTGAATGGAGTATGTATTTCCATGTGCGGCTTTGTGACACCGTTCAACAGTTCAAGACAAATCATTGTGTGTATGACTATAGCTTCGCAAAACAGGAAAAGCCAACATTCATGTATGTACCGATAATCCCATCATCTTGAGGCTTGCCATCTGACCGTCCTTCACATTTGGAGAAAACAAAGAGTATCAAGGACCTGATCGAATACATGCATGCCTACATCATAGAGCTTCAGCACCAAGAACCCCACGCGGTGTCAGTGGTCACTGGTCACCGTCACACGGCATCTTTCTTCAGCGCGCGTTACACCACGTCCTTACGGTGTGATCAGGCAATGCTGACCGGTTGGACCATCGCCAACGACGCTAGAACAAGTTGCCTTTTTTCTCGTATTACGTGAACTACTAGTAGTTGGTGTCTTCTATGTACAATGGTACATATGTGCCTCTTGCGTCCTGTCACCTGTGATCGCGTGTGGACGACAAAAACAACAAACAGAACAACAACACGGCGCGTGTTTGGCAATGCGGCGGCGAATGGAGTGGGCTACTGATTTGTGGGAGCATATCGGGGGCATGGAGTGACGAAATGGGGAACACAAAAAGTACGCTGAATAAAAAGTGAAAAAAATAACAAAACAAAAAACCCAAAAAAAGGCCTGTCAAGGTGTCTTCGAGAAAATCGACAAACTACTCCGTAGTCAACTCCAGGACACATGTCATTCGCGTGAGCCTACATCTACCTCTACATACCTGAAGTCCTGGACGGTGTCAAAGGGGGGGAACTGCCATGCGTACTCCGTTACGTGGCACTGGCACGTCGGACTCCGGGAATGTCAAGGACCAGCCGACCAGGATCACTCTTCGGATCAAATCGGCTGGATGCCGTCAAGCGATGACTACCTAGTACCTACCTACTAGCTTGCGATGTGCCTTCGTGGCAGAGCTAGGAGCTACATATGTATGTTGAAAGTGTGCCTGGCTTCCAACTTGACAAGTGCCAAAGGTCCATTTTAATTACTTCTGGTTCCTGAATCCTAGCCAAGCCGCCCGACGGTCAGAGACATTAGGTACCTAAGGTATGTATTTGTTTGTCTTGCAGCGCGTTCGTCCTTCTTGCGCCCAATCAGCGGCAATTCAAAGCGAAGTTGACAGCCTACCGAGGCGCTCACCAGCGTCGCGAATAGCGTCGACGTGTTTCCGACCAACACAAGCCGGCCTATCTCGGCCTCGTTAGCCTGGCCTACGAGTTAGAAGGTACAAAACATACGGTCGTCGGTGACATACATACCTACCTACCTAGCCTCAGATAGGCAGGCAAGAACTGGGGATTTTGCTCCGAGCTGCTCGGGTTCTGCCCATGCCATAGCATTCGCCGGGTATGTACTTCGTACTCCGTAAGCGCGCCTCGACGCAAGGCTTCATCAACCGACTGTGGCGCGTCATCATGGCTATACTCCGTAGTAAACCCAATAGCCGCAGCTAGGTACCTACATACTCCGGAGTCCATACAAAAACGACGCCATGCCGGTTCCTGCATCACATCGCATCGCATCGCATCGCATCGCATGAGCTAGCATGCGAAAAAAGACACGCCCCCCGCCCCTTCCCCCTGTTGGACGACGAAGCGGGGTGGATAAGTACTGCCACCTACCTAGGTACGGAGTACAACTTAGCAGACAAAACAATCTAGATTGGTTGAGACACGCCGTCGCGTTGACCGCGAGCATTTCGCGTTCTCGCCGTAAAGTTTGTACATATGTGCAGCCAGTGGCCACTGGCCACACCACGGTGACACCAGATCCGGTTCATCCCAAAGACATCAAAACACAAAATCCGTTGGGAACACTGTCTCACTCAGGCTTCGCGTCGCGCGAATCCCTCGGGCTGGAATGTTGGGCGGAACGTTGGGCGGAACGTGAAGAGATGCTACGCTGGTGAATAAATGAATACCTAGAAACACACAAACAAAAAGAAGAATGCAACACTATTTAACTTGGTATATATTGCGTGATGCATCGGAGAAGCGAACAAGAATCATATCTCTAGCTTGTTGAGTCAATGCGCAAAGTTTGTTCAACGCGTCTCGTCACCTCCTCCCCTGGGGCCCTGGGCCCTGGCATCGCCTCCCTTTGCTTCCACCTGGGGGTGTAAGTTGTACATATGTACTCCGTACATACCTACATAACGCGTACGGAGTACGGACTCCGGAGTAAAGAGATCGCTAATGCATGGGGAATCGGGCGGGATCAATGACAAGGATGCCTGCAGTACGCCGACGGAAGCTTGTGACTGAAGGTCACGTGCCAGACATCTCCGTAGGAAGTTGGGAACTAGGAACTTAGGAAGCCATCAGATTTCCTTCTCGTCGAAGCAAGGCAAATGAATCTGTACAGAGAACACGAACAAGAAGCACACAAATCGGAATCCACACACTGCCACCTTGCCAGATGGAGGGAGATTCGAGAATATGTCCCAGGCGGCCAGGCCAGCAGACCGAACCATGCCTTTCCGAGGCGCACAGACTTTCCCGCTGACACTACGGAGTACAGTACCTATGTACATAGGGTCTAGAGCAACGCTGGCCACCCCTCCCCTCCCCTATTGTCTGGTTGTTCCACGACAAGTCTGGACAAGTCTGGTCCTTGTTCCTCCTTCGACGAAGCCTTGCCCGGATCGATCGATTCCCCGCACAGCCCACATTGTACGGAGTGGGTATGGAACAGGGAGCACGGGGGGGCCCTCAAATCGGCGGCACAGAAAGTTCAGAAACATAGGTATCGGCAGGCACAACAGTCTGAAGTCTGGACTCAGGAGTCAGGCTGCCCCCCAATGCCGCTGGCTCACTGTCAACTTGTCAAGTTGGCAGGTAGGACCGCAGTGTACTCCGTACGTACACGCGCAAGCGCATGCATAATACAGCAGAGTGCCACCTTGACGGGGGGATGCATGTTGAGCCCGTGAAGAAGTTGCAATGAGGATTATATACATATCCTATCTGCATCTACGTCTGCGTCGTGCCTTGTAAGTTATCGCAGTCTCCCTACAACATACATACCTACATGTAGCCTTTTACTATGTACATATGTACATACATATTCAGGATGCTCTGGTGGCACAGAATCGAGTTGATTCCCCCGGTAGGTACCGGTAGAAGATGACAACAAGACAATACGCTACTGTACCAAAGACATCCATGATCCAGCACAGCTCCCTGCTCCCCTGACGAGAGAGGCAGAGACATCAAGGAGATGCCAAGTCCCATCCCCCGTTTTGACTTTGGCCAGCTTGCCAAGGCGGCGGGCTGGGTCGAATGCGCTCGGGCTCCGATTGGCAGAGGGGATGTAGCGGGTCACCCAATATAGGACTAGCGTACCTAACCTAATGCGCCGCGCGTGAACTTCCCCATCCATTCGCCTCCACTTTTCCCCTCGCGCTGCAGCAGCCTGCCACGGCCCACGGCTGAGTCCTGACGGCCTTTCCAGAGGCCGGGTTCTGGCATGAAGGCATCTGCGAGTACGGCTCGACGAACGGCTCAAAAACCACGTGAAGTCCAGAGCGGCGGCCTCGCATTGCGCCAGAAGCAGCAGTAGCAGTGCTATTTGGTCGTCGCTAAAAAGGGGCCCCAACATCTGCATCTTCCACGCAGAAGGTTTCGACAGGACCGCGTTGCGGCTCGTTGTTTGGTGAGATGCGCCTTTCGCAACTTGGCCTCATGCGCGCGCCATGTGCTTTTATACGTACCCCCCCCCTCCTTCTTCTCAACTCCCAACCAACGCGCCCAACGCGATTATCATACCTACATAGGCATCTGTTCTTGGCCGACTCAACCATATCATTCACTCGTCACCAGACAGCCTGTCCCTTTTGGAACCCACTCTCTTCGGGAACTTGTCGAAAATGGGGCTCGGGGCTAAGGAGGACCCTATCAGAGACAATCTCTACATAAACATTATGTACCTAGGGAGTACATATGTATGTACATGGAGTCGCGTTCCTGCGTTTGTCCCCGCCGTTTCCGGCCTTTTTCTTGGGTTTCCTTATCCCTCCACTTCAAAACACAAGGGCACAAGGGAGTGGAAACTTTACGTGCAGTGACAGTCAGATAAGACAACCAGGTTTCAACAAATACGTACGTGAAAGGTACATACCTAGGGCGTGCTGAATGCCAACAAGTCATCAGCCAACCACGCTGCTTGGCCGAACTTGACCACAAGGACCGATCGGGCGGGAACTTGATGAAAGCTCGGGTGCGAGTTAACCACCAAGGCTTTTGCGCCGGGACGGACCCGGGGGATCTGCCCAGAATATGACGAAACAAAAAAAAAAGAAGAAAAGGCGCGAGAGAAAGACGGAGGGAGTACGGAGTACAATGCACAGTATGTACATACCATACCTACCATGCCTGTGTGGGGAAGGCCCAAGGGCGGCATTCATCGCAGCGCTGAGGGAATGATTTTCAGCGCTGCTCCGCATCACCCGAAACTTGAAAGTCCGAGAAGCACCCTAGGCAGAAAGGTACAGCGGGTGTACCTACGACGGACTCATCGAGCTACGCTAGCTAGGGTCACGTAGTCGGTACCTGCGCAGTCCTGTCCCCGCATGGCCAGGTACTCTTCCCCAAGCTCGACCTGGTCCGTTGAAAGCTCTCCGCCGAGAATATTTATAAATCACACTGATCAAGCTCGGCACAGAGCTGATGGCAGGATCCACTTGCTGCGCATCCTGCATTCTACGCTACTGAGAGCGCAGAAGGCACCGAGTGCGTGGCTGCGAGCATGCAACAATGGACTGCAAGACGGCTGACTTGAGCGAAAAAAGTGAAAGGAAGAGTGAGAGGAAGAAGTAAAGCAGGACGGCTCTCCTATCTATACCTCGCCCACATGCAGCGCGTAGAACCAGTAGGAAAGCAGGCTCCCGCGAGGGGCAGACAGAGCCGGCCCTAGCCACGTCTGACTTCTACGGAGTAAAAGGCTCTAAGCCAAGTTGCGAGCTAGTGCGGGCTAACTTACTCCGTACGGAGTAGAAGGGCCAAGCCATGACACTCAGATCAGGTCTTCGCACCAGCACTGCTTCCACCCCCCCTCACGCCCTGACTTGACGCCCTGCATCAACTTGGTCTAACCGCTTCCAGCCCCATCTGCCCTGTCCCGTCCGCTTTCCTCGCGGGTGCGTCTCCATCCCAAAGCAAGGCCACGTCCAAAGCACGATCAGCAAGTGGGAAGGCGGCCAGCCAGTGCCCACCCACCCTGCCACCCCCCACCTACTTTAGCCAACCCGTCCGCCCGTCTGCTGCCTCTGGTCGCCCACCGCTCGCTGTCTTCTGGTCTCACTCCGAGTCACTGCTCGTTCTTGCCTTGTGCTGCGCCTGCGCCTGCCTGCAACTGCGCTGCCTCGCACCTGCATGTGCCTCCCGTTTTCTTAAATCGAGCCTCTTTCCCAGCTGTACCGGCAACAACTCTGTCTCGTCAATATTACTTTTGCATCCTTCCCGTCCTTGTCGCCAGTTCGTACCTTTTCGCACCTTTCGTACGTACGCAATACCCTCTTCCAGCGAGCATCGCATACCTTGGCCCACGCGTCCGCCGATCCCAGTTCCTCTGCTCTCCAGCCTTTATTCTCCACCAACTGGTTTCTGTCACTGACGTTTGGCGCATTGCACTGTGTCCAGCGCGAGAAGGCTCATTTGCGCCATTCGCTGGTCTCTTTTCGATTCGTTGAGCGTGTCTACTCGATTATTGGACATCTTTCGCCTACATTTGTACGCGCATCGGTTCGAGTTTGATTCGCGACGCGCATCACAAAAGTACACAGGAGCCCAAGACTAGCCAAAGAAGCCGTCTCATCGACAACGCTCGCATGGCTGCTGCTTCTAGCTTCTTACATGCCGGTCAGGCTTACCGAGCGTCCTCTCCTTCTCCATTCACACAAGCTTCGCATCCGTTCGCCATGTCCGCCGCGCATTTTTCCGATCGCGACCAGAATAGACCCGTCGGCAACCCGTTTACGAACAATACTACGCCCTTGGTCCAAGTGCTCATCCGCCGCTTGTCTCGCCACATGTCTGAAGAGTCCCTTCGTGCCATGGTTATTTGGGCCAGAGACCTGAACGATTTCGAGCTGCTCCCCATGGACAGGTCCGAGGACGATGGCTTCCGATCCGCGCTCTTACGTTTCCGCAGCGTACACGGGGCTATGCAAGTCAAGAATGTGCTCGACGGAAAACGCAACACATCTCATGATGCAGACATGATTGTTGAGGTTTTGACAAACAGCCCACCGGCACCCCGAGGAAGTGTGGGCGAGCAATCAGTCGCGAGCTCGGCCGGCCCTTCCTCGATGGGCTCCCATGCAGCTCCGGCACCTCGACAATATGGCCACTTTGCCGGCTTTCAAGGCCTGGATCACAGCGCTGCGCCCAATTATGGCGGCACGTTTTCCGGAAACGACTACGTCTACTCCGGTGGTGTGAACACTAATTACCAGAACATATTCTCTCCTCAGTCACCCATCGGGAACCACCTTGCTGAGCGGCCCAGAATATCCGGCAAGACGCTGATTGGAAGAGATTTTGGCGATGACGAAGAAACCAACGACTTGCTGAAAGATCCAGTCGCCTATGCCGAAAACGGTGGTACGTGGCAGCGCAGACCTACTGTGCCTCAGATTCCCGTCAGTCGTATGACGAATCTGTCATTGAGCAGAAGCCATCCACAAGGTGCCTCGTCTCTTCCGCCGTACATGTCACCCATCTCGCCAGCGCCAAGTCATGGCTTTTCTACCAACGGCCACAATCACCAAGGGCGCAAAACGTTGCCTCCCGTCAACCCGGCCGATCAGAACCCTCCTTGCAACACCTTGTACGTGGGCAACTTGCCCATCGACACGTCCGAGGAGGAGTTGAAGGCCATCTTCTCCAAGCAGCGCGGCTACAAGAGACTTTGTTTTCGGACAAAGCAAAACGGCCCCATGTGTTTTGTTGAATTCGAGGACATCTCGTTTGCCACCAAGGCTCTTCATGATCTCCATGGTCGAACTCTGCACAACAGCATGAAGAGCGGCATACGCTTGAGTTTCTCCAAGAACCCATTGGGGGTCCGATCCGGCCAGGCACCCGGCCAAGCCGCGAACAACTCCATGGGTCATATGAATGGCATGATGGCCGGTGGTGCACACGGATTCTATGCCCACGGACCGCCCCCAGGCCTTTCTGCACCTCCTGGGCTGGGTTCGCGCAGAGGCAATCACAATCCGGCAGCGTCGACGCATACGGGCGGTGCCCAACCATACAATGGCATGATTGCATCACCGAGTGGACAGACTCAGCATTATCCCTGGAACAACCCTTCCTTTTATAATGGTGCCGCGAATGTTCCTACCGGGCCTCTTCATAATAATTCCTCTTTCTTTGTTACGTGATTGGGAGACGCGACAAGACTGAACGAGATCGACGCACACATCATCTTGGCTCAACAACACAAACGCATCGTCTTCATTGCTGGCCGCATGTTTTGCTGCATTCTGTTTTTTCCTTGGTACTTTTCTGCCGTTCTCTGTACGGTATGTGAACATTAGTGCATGTCAGTCTGTGGGCTTGGCTGAACATGATGACATCTCTTCGTTCTATGAGAAGGTAGTATGCTAAGATGCGCGCAGCTTTTGTTGGTCTTGAGGCCAGCCAGCGTAGTTCGATGCATCGCTGCCTGATGTACTGGGGTTGCAGTCAATTGGGCTGTGCGCCATAATTCGCGCAAGTTGCAACCGAAGATGGGCCGCGTACGGGCGATCATTTTGTTTTGTATTCACCATTATACCCTCTTAGGTTGGTTGCATTTTTGTATTTCTGTCTGTCGATTTACAGTGGCTTGATCTTGATGCGGCGCGAGTATGGCAGGCATGGCTCTTGTACCCTTCTTTTCACTCTCGGTTTTCCTTACTTATTTTTTGCCCCTTACCCCCCTGCCTACTGTTCCAGATCATTGCGTGTTTTCTTAATTTTACCGTGCTCTACTCGGCACTTTTCAGTTTCGGCTCTCCCGACAAGGGTCAGTCAGGGCTCCTGAGTCGAGACTGTTCGATGTCAGTGATGATTTAGCCAGTCTATGATGGATTTGGAGTTGAAGGCGTGGTGGCAGACCAGTTGGGATTTGCTGCATTTACGGAGCACAGGACGCATGGCATGGATTGTATAGCTGGCTACGCTCGGGCGCACGATGTCTTGGTCGCATCACTCTTACTCATACGTTTCCGAAAGACGGGAGCACAGTCATGTCGGGAAGGGCGTGAGATTGGATGCATCACCAGAAGGTTTTTTTTTCTTTTTCTTTTCGCTACACTGTCGCTTGCAATTTGTTGCTTCGGAAAGGTATTCACAGTGGCGCAAAAGGGGTCATAGCCCGGAGCATGTTAGGACTCTGAGGTCCATGATGAGTATGAAGACTCATGAATCTGAAGGGAGAGCTCGGGTTTTCTCCGAGAGGGAACAAAGCGGACCTGTTCACGGGGTTGACTTGGAAGACTGCACAGATTTCACGTTGCAGCACATCTGATCGTGATTTGTTCTTTCCTATTCTTTTTACTTTCTTTCTTTACCTTGTCCTATTTTTCCCCCTTTTTCTTTTCTTTTTGTGTGGAACGTGTGGTCTGCGGATCTTTGACGTACGTCTTTCGCTTCACTCTTGTCCTTGATTCGATACCCCAGTTGTGCTTCTTTTCCCCTTGCAGAATCTAGCAGAGTGCCTCTAAGAACAAGTGCCTCTTTTAAAGAAACATGATTCTCTTCTTTCTTTTGTTCCCTCCACAATACTTGTGTGCAAGCGGCAAGAACAGAAACGATTCTGCGTGAACAGGTTGTGAAGATTTTGCAGCTTTCTTCTCTTCCGTCAGCGTCTTTTTTCCTTCGTCTTAGTGTTTGATGGGTGTAATTTGTCTAGGCCTGCTCCTTGGATTGGTGAAAAGCGGTATTGTGTTCATATCGTTCGTTTAACTAGCTTTTTGACGAGTTATACATTGAAACGAATCACAATTTAGTTGTAGCGTATTCTCAATGCGTTCTTTGTGCCATGTATGATGTGATGATGCCTTGCTACCTTAGGTAGGCAGTGAGAGGGATTTCTCTCGTTGCTCGCAATGCGCACATGTACGTAGATACAAAGTACGTTAGGCAAGAGACGTGTTTCCTCAACGCTCAAGGAGTCCAGACTCTGCTTCGCATTGCCATCTTTCTTCCCCCCCTCCTTTATTCTGCACATACAATACAATGTTGTTATAAATATAATTGACACGGTACACCATGCCAGAAAATTCTGCTACATTGTTGTGCGCTGCCAAAATGGACCACGACTCTGCGATCTGAGAGACTGAGAGACTGAGACGGGACCAGGTCCCCAGATTCACGGTTTTGCAGCGCAATGTATTATGTGAAGCCGCCGTGTGCCGGAGTCTGGAGACCTGGATATACCTCTCCCTCATGATTCATCGACATCGAGTCATCGCGTCTCCTCAGCCCTGGGGGCAGCAGCAGCGCTAACGACAAACGCAGAAGTACATATGTAGTCCTCGCTGAGCCTGCATATATGTATATACACTGGAAAGCTGTTTTCTGGCTGACTGGCTGACTGGCCGCTGCTGACTCCTGAGATAACGCTTACGCCGCGAGAGCAAGATCACGATTCACCACATCGCGCGTCTATTATCTACATACATGGGGTATGGATGGGGTCGTTGTACTTGATGAAGTGGAATACGGTAACGGTACATATACCTCTGGGCTCTCCAACAAGCAACGGCATTGATGTCTGGCATCTGCTTTCGTCCACCTCGTTCGTGGGCCGTGGCCCGCGGCCCGTGGCCAGGGGGGGTTCACCTGATATGATAATGATGATGATGTGATGTGATGATTTTGCCATACCGACGCTATCGATCAATAGCCGCCATTTGGACATCGTGTTTTTTTTTCTTTTCTTTTTCTCTTGTAGTGAGGAAGAACCCCTTGAGATCTTGGGACAAAATGGGTCACGGTGTTTTCGGGAGGGAGTCTGCCGCGGTAACCTCTTCTGCGCAGTGCGGACGGCGACGGGCGTACGGCGTACGGGTGAGTCGCTGTCGCTGAGGTAAGGGGCGATGATTGCTTCTTTATCGTCATCGTCATCGTCATCGCTGCTCTACATATGAGGGATCGACTTGTCAAGCCTTGCAGCAGTTTCAACTTTCTCGAGGAGCCCATGGTTTCTTGAGGATGGACTTCGTAGGCTCGTAGGCTCGTAGGCTCGTAGCCATTGGCCTAGATTTGGTAAGCCTGTTCGTGTTAGGCATCTCAACCGTACAAGTCTTGTTCTCCCAAACGTGATTAAGTTAAGCTTGTATAGGCTGTGCCGATCGTCGTCCACCTGTTGACTACCTAAAGCCTAAAGTGGGAGACGGAGTTCGCGTACCGGCGATTGTGTGCAGAAGGTTGCTGGTAGTTACATAGTCAGGACTCAGGAGCTTGCTTCAGGTATTTGAGCCGCTTCATTCGTGGCTGTGTGGAGGTCGCCGCTCTTGCAGTTGCTTGCTGCCACAGAGGCTGGATCATGGATGCAGACATTGCCCATTTGGGTGTCGAAAAAGACCATGGGTGCTTCTGGCCTGTGTAGATACTAGAGGCTGTGTATATCGTCGCCGGTCGGGCACACTCGTGGTTAGTCACGCAGCTTCTGTGTCAGATACACTCTCGTGGTCTTGAACAATGAAGACTTAATAGTTAGGGTAACGGGAGTGTAACTTCCGCAGCCACCTGGACAAGATTGAATACCCCCAAGCTTGCTGAGGCGTCCTGGCGACAAATCATAGCCAATCTCGAGCTCCAGTCGTGGACTCGTGATTCGTGAATACCGCTAATATTGGACGCAGTGCCATGCCATGACGCCCTTTGTTTTGGAACTACATTCAGTCCAGCTACCGCCGCCACTGCACCTCGAGTCTCGGTGCAATGGCCCATCATCATGGTTCATCCATTCCATGACTTCGAAACCTGTCGGCCTGCCCTGCTATTTGTTCTGGCATCTGCGGACCGTTCCTATCAGCCTACAGGCTACAATGCGAATCGCGATGGGCGCCGCAGGACCGGCTCGCACAAGTGACAAGACGGCGATGTGGCCCCATTCTCGTCACTCATTCTTGACATCCTTCATAAAAACAAGAGATTCGAGGTCTGCCTCTCGTTCACACGGGCGACGGACGAATTCAGATCAGGAAAAGACGCTGCCAGTATCATTTCTGGTCGGTGAAGCCTCCCGCGCCATGCGCGCTATGGTCTCACTGATATCCTGCGATGTTTCTTGTAAGCCTGATGTAGGTATAACTTGTAACTTGTAAGCCTATCACAACTTACAAGTGGAAGGGTAACAAGATAAGAGTGTCTCGCCGAATGCATTATGCTTGCCAATATGTATTATGTGAAACATGGGAAAGACGTCAAGCCACAATGGATGAATCGGGAACATAGCAGTTTTAGGTATGTACATACTGGGGGGCGTTCTACTCGAGGCTGGAGCAATGACCAGTCACCACGTCAGCTTGGGACCTCAAAAAAAAGATACATATGCACTGGTCAGTGGTCGACGTCGGACGATGCCACGGCCCACCACATAGTCACAGACAGTGAGGTGGCAGAGGATGACTTTGAAAAGAAGTAGAATAGGTACATATGTACATGTGCACACTTTCTTCTGCGCATCGTGTGGATTGACCGACAGGGCGAAAGCCTGCTTTGGGAGTTGGTTGACCGCTCGGCCGAAACATGCTAAAAGCTACTGCACGAAGATGGAGCCCCCAACTTCCAACTTCCAGGGGCCAAGACGCGTCTCCTCGGCCGAGAAGAACCCCTTGCTGCGGCCGACAAAAACGCCGGGACTGCATGTACACATGTACATATTTACCTAGGTATGTATGTACCTATGTACTACCGATGGAGTGAGTACCTAGGTATGTACACACATGCACCACTCCAGCTGCCAGCATGGTCCATGGAGTCTTCCACCATACAAGAAAAAGAAGAACAAGAAGAAAAAAAGAAAATACATACATACTACATACCTAGGTACTCCGTATATCCAAGGTACATAGGTACATACATACCAGCCAGATTCGTCCTTGACTGTCTTGACACTTGTGCTACCCCGGGTTCTCCATTCCGTGGGGGCGGGTCCATCATGAAATGCGCGGGCCGCTTCGTGAATCGTGCCTCCATGAAGTCCACCAGGTACATACATACGTACCTATGTTAGGTACCTACGTGCTCTCAAGTCTCGTACGGCGCAAACATAATACATAGCGCATCCAGGCTAGGAAAGTGTCGCAAGTGCAACAAGGCAGGAAGCTGACGAGTTTTCTTTTCATATGTATCTGTGTGGGCATGGAATTCACACCTAGGCACATAGTCAGGTATGTTACATGTATGTATGTATACTGTTGTAACTTCGTCGGGCGACCCTGTCTGGTTTGTTGACCAAAACAGGTCATACGAATGTAACGAATGCTATCAAGGCCCAGTTGTGGTTCGTACGTAGATTCGGCTCCCTTACAGTTTTGGACGACAACACGTTGCTTGGCTGTACACAGTACCGGTGAAGGGCTAATAAACAAACAAGATTGCACATCCGTTCATCTTGTGTACAGTGTCCAGTGTCCACTGTTCCCTCTTTTTCCGCCCGTGTGTCGCGCAACGCCATGCACTGGCACGCGGTACCGCGTCCACGCATCTACAACTGGCAATGCATAACTCCCTCTGTGTCTCTGTGTTTCGGTCTCTCAGCCCTGTGCCGTGCCGTGCCTTGGCCGTGCCGCGTCTGTGCTTCATTTTGCCGCTCCTGTCGTGGTGCCAATTCGCCTCATGGAGTTTCAGGCGCTTATCCCAAATGCTGGTTTAGGTAGGTATGTATTCGCGAGTCTACCGGGGAGCGGCTGGCCCGCGAAGACGTACGGAGTATACCAGGTAGGTAGGTATGAGGTATGCAGCATTGCAGATGCCCAGAGCCTCATCATTCACGTCTCCAGCCTCTGGCATGTCTTGGCTTTGACGCCCAACAAGCTCAAACCTCCCATGTTCAGCCCGCCAACCATCTAACCAAATTTGAAAATACCTAGGCAAAATTATAAATACCTTCCTTGTAGGGCGCGGACCCAGCCAGCGTTTCCAGTTGTCTCCCCCTCAATGCTCAATGCTCATCCACGACAATCGCGGGCCCGCGGACGGCGGTAGCACAGGCCACGATACAGAGTAAGCTGGAGCTTTGTTATGTACATGTGACAAAAGGCCGAGCTGCCAAGTTCATTGGCCTTGGTACCCCCTTTCGAGGAGTCTAGGACATCGTAAAAATCGATAGAGGTTGTAAAACTGATGACGCGAGGCTCACTCACCGTCGGCGGAGGTTGGCACTGGGCAGCAGTTGGCACGGCAGACCGAGTGCAACAATTCGAAGCAAGCACCAAGTCCTTCGATTTTCTGAGTTCCCAACTTCCCGTTGTGATGATCCATGGACCATGAAATTGAAAGCACGATGGGCTCGACCGGCACCGCAATGCCATCCGATTCGGCAAAGCTCGCACACACACACACACACACGCGCGCGAACGGGGTGATGGTCTCTCTCGTTGCAGCGCAGCCGGCTGTGCTCCCGTCTTTTGACTCCAGACGTTGGCTCGCGCATGTGAGTGGCTGTAGTCTCACTCACCGGTTCGCTCTGTACCACCATGGCGCATGTGTGTCACAGCCTTTTTGTTTGAGCCTGCAAAACTGAACGACTGTCTGTCGGGAGGGGTCCTTTTTGGGAAATATATGTACTTACTACTGCCGCAGTGCTGTCTGCGCCCGAGACACGACACGACCCCGTTCACACTGCTGCCATCGTATCGAGAACATGTCCAATGTGCTGTATTCGGGAAGTCTTACAGTCAATGGCCCATTCTCGGAGCCATTGGATGTGGTTGTGTCGCGATTGTGAATTTGTGACTCTGGGTACGGCATGCCACGCTCTGCAGCCACGAGAGGCAATGTCTCCGTTTTTAGGTAGGCTGAGCTTTGGCAAGCCGTTGGCGCAGATGGATCAATAAGAATTCAACATACATATTCCCCCAGCCTTCAGGTTGCTTTGCTAGGTATGTAGGTCTTCGCGTTGGACGCTTCGTTTTCCACCATTTCGTTTGCACCAAAGTACAAAGTAGCGGTCAAGGAAAAATAAAACAGAAAGTAAAAAACATGAGATGCATACTCCGTACTCCGTAGAGCGCAAACGAGCCAGACTCACATCATGTACGTGCGGACCACAGCTTTCGCAATGAGGGGTCGTATTGGAAAGAAGAGGAAAGAGAGAACAGATCTTCATCGAACGCATGTCATAGCAGTTTGACATTTGCGATGCAGAGATGGGCAGCGCAAACCTGACTGACGTGACCAACGCTCACTTGTGACTTGATGCCAGTATGTATGTACCTACCTATGTACATATATCTACATACCTATGTACATATGTATCTTGTTCCTGCATGAATCTTGGACGAATCTCAGGGCAGATCGGTTCGGGATGCCGCGGTGTGCGGGCTAGGTATGTACATAGAATGTTATAACATGTCTATGAGCTCGCTCTATCTTCCAGGCCCAAAAACAGCTGGAAATGACCGTCTTATGATCCGAGTATTCATGGTCAAGGACGGACAAGGACGCGAAGCCCACCACAACCCCTGGTCGAGGCTATGTATGTATTCGCAAAACCGCGAGGGACTGCAAGTTGCAACGCGCAAATTCGATTTGTTCCACTTTGTGACCGAACGGCTGGTTACTCGCGGGAGGACCCAACGCCGAGAGTCGAGATTGGGCAGTGGGGTCACGAGTGACATGATTGGCACGTCTCTTGACGGTACCTACTCCGTACGGCGTAGGTAGGTAGTCGCGAAGGCAAGCTGCAATCAGCAAATCCGCCGCCTTGCATCCACACTCGGCAACATGTTGATGTTGCACTTGCAACTTGCAGATCCCATGGAATGCTCGCGGCTTTGAGTTGAGATTCCCCACCTTTGACCACCGCCCTTTGGTTGCAACGTGATTGGCGGCACGGAGTAGCTCAGTAGACACGAGGGAGAAGTGTTGAAGTCGATGGTGCAGAACCACAAGCCGCTATCGTATGTATTGTGCACACTGCAAATGACAGACACGGCAGAACACGGCAAACACGAGAAGAACACTGCCACTCGAGCCGACGCCATTTCCCTCTTTCTCTTATCTCGGTTTGACGCACTGAATAGGTACCTAAGGTAGGTAGATACATATGTAGTAGGTACCTTAGGTACATAGGTATGTATCTGGCCATCTGCCGCCGTCGTCAGCTATGGCCCACGCAGCAGGAATGTTGCACATGACATCACAGGTCTGCAACTGGTGAGCACGGGACCGCACAACTTCTATTTTGAAAAGAAGAGCAGATGGCCAAAAACAGAAAGAAGAACATGCAGAAGAATAGGAGGTCGTGCACACGACTTCCTATCAGTCCGTCACGAGGTAGCCTCGGCTGCGGATGTGGCGTGCCGCGTGCGGCTCCATGCTCCACCAGGCGGCTAATATTCAGCCACCGTTGAGTTGAATGGACAGACGGAGTACGGAGTACAAGGTACATATGTATTAATACGGAGTGTGTAAGTGATTGAAGCTTGAAATGGCATTGCGGCCGACTGAGCTGGGGATTAATAACGTGTGTTGGATTCGAAGGGGACGCAACGGGTATTGGTTGGTTTGGTCACATTGTACGGAGTACGGAGCCACGAGTGTATGTACATAGCAGAATAAATCAGCCGAAAATTTAAAGATTTGACAATATGCCAAAGCTGACCTAATTCCTGCCGATTCAGCCGCCAATGACTCTTTGTTGACTCGATCGCTGCTGGGCATGAAGCCGTAATTTGCATTGTCATGCAGGACGTGCCTACCTAGTTACGGTCGTCATCACGTCAAACAGCCAAACTGAATGACGCTGTATGATTTTGCGTCAAAAACCGGCAGCCTCGTTTGGTCCATGACCTATCAGTGGAACCCTGCATAGGTACCTATGTAATATAGATGCACATGTTCACTAATCAGATCTGCAGCGTCAAAAGCGGTCGCCAAAGGCAAGTGCTAAAACTTAAAAGCGGTCGTGAGTGTGGATGAGGGCACGCAATTAACTCGGTCCGGGTGTGAGGCGGTTCTTCAGGTCCGAGAAATCGATTCGTAAACGGTTGCGAAGAACAAATCGAGCGGAATCACGGAGGCACGAGGGCGCGGGGGCGTGAGCAAGTGAGGCGTCCACGATGGGACCTTACGCATTCTGGGATATACATGCCTATGTACCTAGGGACCTACCAGATATGTATGTACCTACTCCGTACATACCTACCTAATGTACGGAGTATTTTGTCGATTTGTATGTAATACATAGGTAGGTATGTATCTGGGCATCTCCATCCAAGTCGGCGGCCGCATCGCCATCGCGCATCGTGCGTTGTTACTGCATCATGCAGTGCGGATTGCATGTACATATTGCAAGGGCAGGGGCAGTTGCGAATGTACCAGGTAGGTATCTACAGCCTAGGTACTCCGTACAGCCTACGGAGTTCCGAGTGCTGCATGTACCACACGGGTCTCACCGAGTGAGCTGCTGGCTGCGCTGAACAACGGCACACCGCGCACTGCACAGAGGTAACAGAGCCCCGGGCTACACCTACATCCCTACCCAACTGGCAACTGTACATACTCCGTACATGTAGCGCAGCGCCTTGTTAACGGAGTACTCCGTACACATTACTCCGTACAGTACGTACAGTAGCACGAGAACTCGATTCGATGGCACATACCGGTACCTTCGCATCGATGCAACATGTTATGTACATACATGCCTGACGCCGCACTTCATCTCCTCCGACTTGGAAGCCGCAGCTCGTCTTTCTCTCCTTTACAAACTTCCATCCACCATCTCTTTTTTTCCGCCCACCTTGGGCCTTCTCGATCCTGGTTGCAACAAGAGCCATTTTTGTTCCAGCCGCACGCTCGTTCGCAATTCCACCAGCTGCTACCAATTGAGTTTGGACAGGGCCATGGTTTGCTCCAGGTGATTTGCACTCCCTTCTTCGATTGTCTCTGTATGTGCTCTTCGTCGTCACCAGCTGTTCCGCTGCACCCTTCTCGCTTCGCTTGTCCTGAGCGGCCCATTTGCTGCCTTGTGCTTGATAGTCGGTCGACGTCCGAATGGCGATTGATCCCAAGACAAGGGGTTGTTCCTTCAGGTGGCCGGAACAAAACCAATGACAACAAACTGCATTGCGTTGACGGGCCATCTACACATTCACTCGCTTCGGTCCTGTTCCTGATGCTAACTCTTCTGTGCCTTGCTCTTGTTCAGTCCATCATGGGAGCCACCGGCCAGAACCAACCCCCGGATACTAGAGGCCTTGGGCCCGCGACAGATGCAATCAACGATTCCGGCGACGCCCTTCGTCGCCAGACCCAATACTTGTATGCCCTGATTCTCCTCTTCGCCTTTGTGAGCGGGGCTGCCTGGTACAGCGTCTACAATGCCAAAAAGGAAGAGGTCGTTGTGCAGACCGCAGTCAAGGGACCAGGTGGCAAACCGCTGCCGATCACGAAGCGCAAGAGGCGGGACGACGGCGAGCGCAAGCTGGGGCCGCGGTTTGGCCCGACAGCCAAGAATGTGTTTCGTTACCTGGCCGCCGTGTTGTTCTTGAGCTACGTTGGAACTGGTGTGTCCATGTTTATACATGCGTTCTGGCATGAGAATCCCTACAAGTGGTCGAAAGAAGGCCTGCCATGGGCTGGTGAGGGCAGCGTGGTACGTTTCCCCTCACGAATCCCGTTCTCCACGTTCCACCATCTCGCTTTGACTATACCCATCCATACCTATTGGCCAGTGCCGTCATGCCCACGTTTTGTCTGTCTGCACACACATGACCAAAAGCACGACTTGAGACCGCATTCTTCTCACATCTATTCATCATGCCTGGACTACTCGCGTACTGAGCAGTCGAGAGTCTTGGTGGCTTCTTTGGCTCAACCTGTTTTAATTCTTTTTTCCTTGCCATTCTAGGTCCACGTCATAGGGTCCGGATTTTTCTATCTATACATCTTCTTCTCGCTGTTCGACTGGAAGAAGGGGCCTAACATTGTGCACCTTGTGACCTGGGTCTTGGGGCTCGTGGGCGAGCTGACCCTCTTTACCACGACTTACTTCGCTGCCGCCGACTGTCACTTTGTCCGCTCGAGCCAAAAACCCCATCTTCGAATCGATAATAAATGCATAGACTCTTGGACCAAGATTGACTTGATCTTGTACTTGGTGCGCCTGCTACATCTACTAGCACTCATCGGGCTCTTTTGTATTGCTTGGATCTTGAAGGCAAGCCGCCGAGATGTCGAGGTCGAGGCCGCACATGACAGCGAGTTCACACCGCTGCTCAATGGACGGACACCTGCCATGTGCGAAGTGACGACAACGACAACGACGAATGGGCAAAATTACGGGTCTCAAGAACGACGATCTCGCAGACGTACAATGTCGAGCGTGACGCGAGCTTCCACTCATGGCACTTCGCGTAACCAGGATCAAGCAGCTTTCTATCGTCCTGTGAAACTTCCTCGTCGAACCTGGTGGGAGTATGTTCGAGGATATTCGCTCTTCTTCCCTTATTTGTGGCCGAAGGACTCCATGCGACTCAAATTACAAGTCCTGCTATGTTTCATTCTCGTCGTCATCCAGAGGATGGTTAACTTTTCGGTTCCTTGGCAGATTGGGCGGGTCGTCGACCATCTAGACCAAGCCATTCAAGATGTTCGCCGTGGTGAGCCATTGACGATGGACAATTTTCCGCTCAAGGACTTTCTGTTTCTGGGTATACTCTGGATCTTGCAAGGCCAAACAGGGCTACTCGGAGCTCTGCGATCTATGCTCTGGATCCCGGTATCGCAGTACTCCTACAGAGGATTGACGACGGCGGCTTTCAACCACGTCCATTGTCTCAGTCTTGACTTTCATTTGTCTAAGCGCACTGGCGAGGTTCTTTCTGCCCTCAATAAGGGCTCAGCGATCAACCAATTTCTCGAGCAGGTCACGTTTCAGGTCATCCCGATGCTTTTCGATTTGTTCCTCTCTATCTTCTTGTTTTACAAGATGTTTGGGCCCTTTTACGCTGAGCTCAATCTCGTCAATACCTGTTGGTATCTGTACATGACCATCAAGATGGCTTCTACACGAGCTGACCAGCGGCGTGAAATGACGAACGCGGACCGAGAAGAGGAAGCCGTCAAGAATGACTCCATATCAAGCTATGAGACTGTCAAGTACTTCAATGCAGAGGAATTCGAGTCTAGGCGATACCAAGACAAGGTCGCCGTCTTCCAGCGAGCCGAGATGAATGTACAGATGGGCATGGTCATGATGAACATCTGCCAAACTCTCGTGTTTAACCTCGGAAGGATCGTAGCTACCGTGGTCTGCGGTTGGCAAGTCGCCGTGGGAGTACGAACAGTGGGCAATTGGTTTACCGTCGTGTCGTACTTGACGCAACTGCAAGGCCCTTTGAACTTCTTCGGAACATTCTACAGAACCGTACAACAGGCAATGATTTCTGGCGAGAGGCTGCTGGAGCTTTTCAAAATTCAGCCAACCGTGGTAGATTCTCCCGATGCAGTTCCACTGGAAAACTTTCGTGGTCACGTCCGGTGGAAGAACGTGAGCTTTGCTTATGACAGGCGCAAGCCAGCATTGCGCAACATAAGCTTCGACTGTGCTCCAGGAACCACGACTGCATTCGTTGGCGAGTCGGGCGGTGGCAAATCCACTCTGTTCCGCCACATGTTTCGGTACTATGATTGCGATGAGGGCAGCATCGAATTTGATGGCAAGGATGTCAAGGACCTCACAATCGACTCCGTGCGTCGACAGATCGGAGTCGTTCCTCAAGACACGACCTTGTTCAATGAAACTTTGATGTACAACCTCCAGTATGCCAACCCGGCCGCCACGCAAGAAGACATCTTTGCCGCATGCAGAGCCGCGAGCATACACGATCGCATCATGAGTTTTCCCGACCAATACAACACACAGGTCGGAGAACGAGGGCTGAGACTCAGCGGAGGTGAAAAGCAGCGCGTTGCCATCGCCCGGACAATCCTGAAGAACCCCAAGGTGATCATGTTGGACGAGGCGACCTCTGCGTTAGACACACATACCGAGCAAGAGATTCAGGACAACGTGTGGAGCATAGGAGAGGGTCGTACTCTTCTCATCATTGCGTACGTCAAGTCTCGACTTTTGTCCCCCCCCCCACTAACATGTTTCTCTCGTCTTTTCTTACTAACGAATTCGACTCGGTAATGCAGGCATCGACTGTCCACCATCACGCACGCTGATCAAATCATAGTCCTGCATGCCGGTGAAATCGTTGAACGAGGAACCCACGACGAGCTACTTGATGCTAATGGACGATATGCCTCCATGTGGGAAAAGCAGATTCGGGCTGAACGGGCTTTAGACGCTGCCCGCGAAGCGCATCACAAGGCAGCGAGGGCGCTGAGACGCGCCAACATGGGATCGAAGAAAACAGCCAAGGCTACTATGGCCATTGAGCGCTACCATAGTTGTGGCTCCTCTGGAACGCTCTCTGGTAATGCCACGAGCCACGTTATCCGAGGAGAAGAGACGACTTCAGCATCTTCGACCATGTCCGGTTCCTCAGCTACGTCTGACGCTGAGTCTACGCATACTGAAGACCACACAGACGAGCACGCTGGTGACGCGAACCAGCATCGAGAACCCACTTGAGGATCCGACCGAAGCCAGATGAACTGAACGACATTCAGAGACCACCGGCAAGCATGTCTTGATTGCGCGCTAGGATTGCACATGATGCAAGAACGCCGCGTGTCTGCTTCTGTAGCAGACGTCTGTCGAGACAACTTTAGCAAATCCACCTGGGAGCATGCACACCAGCACTGACAGGCCGGTTGCACTGACAGGAAGATTGGCTTTTCTGTTTTCTTTGCCTCTCGTTATTCTTTTCAGGGAATGCTTCGGCCGTGACCCAGTTATTCAGTGGTTCGTAAGGATGCAGAAGACAATGAAAAGCCCACAAGGGTGTTGATCGATTTGGGATTCGCCGTTCTTCGTTGATGGCCATGGCGTCAAGACTGCATACAGACCAGCGTTGTGAGCAATGTTTTATCATTTCTTGTTTTTCGCGTCGCTATTATGATTTCATGGTGATGGTTAAGCGACTTGAGGACAGGGCGTCCGAAGTATCTCCGCTAGCCTACTATCTGTGAGCATACGAGGGAGTGATGGCACCCTTGTTCGTGCGTTTTAACGTATGTCATGACTGAACACAGCACGGCGCAGAGTCATGGAACTTTTATTCATCCTATCCCTTCTTAGATTTTTGTTGTGCTGAACAATGATATTGTGTGGTTGGCATGCTCGGCGTCATGCATCATTTCGATTGGACTTACCTTATCGTGCAGTTATTCTCGGTGGACAGCGGTGGTCATGTAGCCACTCGTGTGCTTTTTCTTCAACTACTATTGCTTTTCTTGACACTTCTTCTTCTTCTTCTCCTCGTCGACTGAATGGGTCATAGATGCTTTTCATATGGAAAGCCTAGGACGTCGCCCATCACCTGTAACCGCGGTGGGCGACCTCTAAGGAAGCATCCCCACCAACGGGATGGTCGGACTGTTATCTCATGCCACGAGGCCTTTTTCGTCGGGGTTTGATTTTGATCTGGTATTGTCCGGTTTTTCCTTTTCAGCCACCGGTTCGTTGTACTCGTCTCTTTGTTCCCCCAGGATACGTACGGGTGGTAAGACAAGGAATGGAATCACCCCCTCAACCCCCTCCGCCGCCGCACCCGCTCGGTAAGACCTGAGCAAACGGGAAAAGATTGCACACACAAGAGTCCCGGGAGATACAAGGAGGAGAAAAGAAGAGAAGACTTGGAGTTGGTTGGAAAAGAGAGATTCTCGCCTCGCGGCGGGTTGAGAAAAGCGAAATTAAACAGCGTGTTGCGCAATCAAGGGAGTTTTACAGCGTATTTGGTATTTTTTCATGTAACTGAGACGTAGCTCTCTTATACATACAGTCCTGTCATCAGCGGGGAAGGTGCTGAGATTGACTTGAAACGTTTGACATGTGATTGACGCAACGCGCACAGTGAAAGACATACTCCGTAGCTCCATGCACAAGGCAGCACGTCTATCCCGAATGAGTCTGGAAGGAAGAAACGTTAAAAAGCAGAATAAATTGTACTAGAGAGGATTCAGGAACAAGCTTACTGCAGGAGTGTTTTGACAGAGCAGCCTAACTACCTGGTAGGTAGTTACTCTCTCAACTCCTCTAACGAAATATGTAAACCCTCTCTTTTGCATTTTTGCGACTTCCTTACATGCACCTCGATACAACTCAAGAAGTTGCCCAGAGGGAGTAGGTAGGTACTGTACATACCTACATACCTAGTGCAGCACTGACTGCAGCAAATGCATCTCCCTGTCACTCCGCTCCGTGCGGCCTACTACCTTGCCGCACAGGGTGGTGTGCCTACCATTGCCCAGCCCATGTATACATACATACATACATACATACATACATACACGGGGTAACAGCAAACACGAACTCACGCACACGGCACGGGAAACCCATGCTACCTAGGTAGTCCAGGAAAGCCAAAATGCATAAAGCTGTTCATTACGATGACTAAAAACAATAAAAATAAGATAAAGTATGCCAGTAAGGAGAACGTAGGTAGGTATGTATGAA
>QEQW01000434.1:0-23316 GCA_004016085.1 Claviceps quebecensis
GTCTCCATGGCTGCTCAAAGATGATGGGTTGGTTTGTGAATGAAGGTGAATTGACGCGTCGCGTCGAAAAGTGGAGGAAGTTTTGTGTTATTTGTGCGGGGCCACTGTATGTAGGTACATCTGTTACTGTAGTTACCGCCTGGTGGTAGGCATGTACTCCGTAGGTACCTGGTATAGTGGAGAACGTCGCGTCAATGCAAAGGCACCTCCATCCACAACCAAGTCATCATCTTTCAGAAGCGATGGCGACACCACAACGCCCTTTAAAGCCATCGGATAAGCATATGACGCCTCGCATGAGGAATCACGTGTGGTCGGTCATTTCACCAAGCAAATCAGCCGCGCACAATGCACAGCGCGAATCTACAGGACCCTTGTATGCATCAAGATTGAGGACGCCCATCCAAGCTTTCAAAACAAGCCATGCGACGTCTTCAAACAGGGACGAATAGGCAATCTCTCGTCACCACCGGGGAGGTTCGAGAGAAATGCGCGTCTCATGTTTCTACGAACTTCCAAAGAAGGGTTCTAATTTTGCTCTTCGATCAGTCCATCACATCGACGCGTTGTGCTCTTCATGACTTGGCTTCTTCCCTAGAATCCCTCATGATTCACTTGCATCCTGCCCGATTCTCTTGGCGTCTACACAAGTTCATTTCTGCGCTTCTGTGCAATCAGCACCACTAACCTCTATTAGCACAGTCTTAGGGGAGAGGGTACAGTATCTCTCGTTCATCACGACGCTACTTCATTGATCATGGACCAACTGAAAATAAATGCCATAGATTCCACGAATGCGATAGATGCTGCTTGGACATCCATCTTTGGGTTTATATTTTTCTATCATTTCGTTTCCAAAAGACAATCCCATTTAATATCATTCACTTATTCAGATTCCACTTTTCAACACCCCTCTCCTCCATCACTCTTCTTTATCTCATTCCCTCTACCCGTATCACGCCGCTTCCACCCCCTCGACAGCCTTCTTCTCAAAACTCTTCATCGGCTCCAACCCCCAACGGCCAAACAACGCGCTATCCTCGTCCCAGCCATTACACTCCGTCGTGAGCATCTTCTCTCCCGTAAAGATGGCATTCGCGCCGGCCATGAAACACAAGGCCTGCTTCTCCTCCGACATGGTCTTTCGCCCGGCCGCGATGCGTATAATGGTCGCCGGCATAATGAGCCGCGCCGTGGCAATAGTCCGCAACATACTCGTAAAAGCAAGCGGCGTAGTATCCCCCAGAGGAGTCCCCTTGATAGGCACGAGAGCATTGACAGGGAAACTCTCCGGGTGAGACGGCAGCGTCGAGACCGTGTGCAAAAGGCCGATACGGTCCTCGGAGGACTCACCCAGACCCAGAATCCCGCCAGAGCAGACATTGATGCCCGCATCCCGGACATGACTCAGCGTCTTGAGACGCTCGTCATAGGAGCGCGTGGTGATAACATTGGGATAGAACTCGCGACTCGTGTCGACATTGTGGTTATAGGCCGTCAGCCCCGCATCTTTAAGCTGGCGGGCCTGTTCATCGTCAATCATCCCCAAGGTAACACATACCTCCATGCCCATGGCCTTGACGCCCTTGACCATATCGGTGATGTTCTTGAGGCTGTTCTTGCGGCCGCGCATATCGCGCCACGCGGCGCCCATGCAGAAGCGGGTGCTGCCGTTTTCTTTGGCCGTCTTGGCGGCTGCTAGGACGGACTCGACTGTCTCGACACGCTTGGCTTCGAGACCGGTGCCCTTTTGGTAGCGGGTGGCTTGGGCGCAGTAGGAGCAGTCTTCGGTGCAGCCGCCGGTCTTGATGTTCATGAGGGTGCAGAGCTGGACTTTGCCGGGGTGGTGGAAGCGACGATGAAGCACGCCCTATATAGAAAAGAGAAGCAAGGAACAAAAAAAAAAAACAGGCAAAAATCGACAAGAAATCAGAATGATGGTTATTTGCGCCATGGTTAGTCTGGCATTGTACACTTGTCTCTAATGGTCCGGTCTGTGTGGCGGGTAGATCTGGTAGATCTTGGTTCGGCGCCGTTCATGGCGGGGTCGCGGGGTTCAACTCACGGCTTGATGCGCCAGTTCCAGAAGTGGTTGGTAGTAGATGGCGGCGATTTCCTCTCTCGTCCAGTTCTGCCTGGGGCCGGCAGCACGCACTGCGGCTTTGAGGATCGAGGCGGCATCGACCTGTCTGGCCGCGGTCTCGAGGGCGTCGATTTGGTCATGCGTGGTTGCGGTTGGAGTGTCAACCAGCGTGGCGCCACCGCGGGCTTGCTCGACAGCTGAGTGACGGGATGTCGGGCGGGAGATAGCCGTCCAAGGAGCGTGAAAGAGGGATGGACGAGCGCCGGCCGCGCGGAGAGACCCAAGGCCGGTGGCTATAAGCGACGACCGCATCGTGATATGGTTGGCGGCCTGGAATGGTGGTGTTCTTGGTGTTGATGCTTCGGCCCCCAATCCAGGCGCGAGAGGGAGCTGTGTGATGGCTGGTCGGCTTGAGGGGACTCATCAAGGGTGGGGAAGCTGTTGCACTACTGTACATACAAGCTCGATAGTGGACAGCCGCCTATAGCATGCCCTGTAGCATTCACTATAGCTTGCATAACAGCACTATATACGGAGTACATGTTATGCGCTGGTTTCCTGGTTTAGTGAAGACTGAGCCTGAAACCCATCAGAAGGAGAAGCCACGAAGTTACGAACAAGAGACAAGGTTTGGCCCATCAAACCGGGCACAGCACCCCACTATCCATCTGGATCTGTATGTAAATCCCTCAACAAACATCAATCACAGATCGCGCGGGGACCAATCATCGGGCGAGACGCACCGGGAAAACACCGAAGGCATCCTGAGTCCTTGGGGCAATTTGCAACCAACCTGCTCCGGTTGGTGCATTTTGTCAGTCTGCCTCTCGATAGTATGATGTACTGTCCCTCGAGGATAGCATCCTTCTCAGCATCAAAATCCTCATTGAAATTCGATCGGGCTCTGGTCAGCCTCGAAATTCCGGTGCTGGCTTCTCGCGAAGTCCTGAAACAGGATCACGTATCATTATATGGTTTCTAGGTATGTACCTAGGTACTGCAAAGATTGCTCTGCTGGCATTCCCTCTGTTTCACATGATGCACATCAGTAATTACAGAGTCCCTGCGTCGTTGCGCTCCCCCGCGCTTGCCTGCGATTGCCATGAATCATGCAATCGACGTGTTGTATTTGACATCATGTTGGCGTTGATGACGACGAGTAATACCTAGTAGACAGCTGCGTGACTCATTGAATTGCATCTTACGAGCTGTTGTTGGGGAAAGAGACACTGCCTTCTTTACTAGGTGCCTCTGAAATCTGAGAAGCTCTTTCCTAGTTTCTAGAAAAGAAAGCAGTGTCGCTTCATTAGGTGAGGTGAGAGTTCGAGCAAGCTCTTTATTTAGGGCAGAGTAACCAGGATGCTACTGCTTGATAGGACAATGGCCTATGCCTAGGTATCTATGTACTTCCATTCGTGAAAGCGTCGCATTGTTGGCTGCATGTTCTTCCATCGTGACTCGTCACATGCTTGAGCGCTGGGCATGAACATCTTCATGACTTCTTCATCTCGCGTGCCGATTCCGTCTGCGACGGCCTGACTTGCCTGCGGCTACAACGCCATGTTTCATTTCGATAACTCGAAACCTTCCTCACAACGCTGCGTCCCGATGGCGGTGCGCGCTCCCCAGCTTCTCGTGGCAACCCCTCAATAGCTCGCCGCCACCCGTTCTGCGGACGAAGTGGTAAAAATCCGCGCCCAATGAGGTAGGAGAGCAAGTACCTATGCCTTCGAAGTTCATAGAATTCACAATTTAGCACCTCTGGCTTACCATTTTCTTGTCACGTCTGTATCAAGGGGGTCGAGACGGCCGAAAGTGGCATTGGAAGGATGCAATGGCAGAGTCGTCCGTCCGTCAGCCGCCTCGCATGACGCCGCGACGTGTCAACCCACAGCGAGATGCAGCATCTACATCTTGCACAGCTGTGATGCGTCATCTTAAAGTCCGCACTCCAGCCTCGGTACCTACTGATGTCTCTGGATGGAAGACGGACGAGGAAGAATTGGTGATGGCGTTCAGCTGCTGCAATGCACTGTGCAGCAAGAGGACCTACCGCAGCACATCTCCCTAGTCCGATCACTCCCATCTCTTATCGACGACAATAATGCTTCACGGATAGGCACTGGACAATGGACATGTCAGATTGTTTGAAGCTCCGAGTCCATGACCCACCTTCCACGTTCACCATGGCAATGAAACATGGTGACCAATCCAACGAACAATACAGACATCCTAATCGCAACTTCGCAAGCCACTTGGCCGTCTCGCGTTCCACCTCTGCTTGCCATTCTGACCACAGTTTTCTCCCACACTAAAGCGTGCTGCCACTCGATGAAACTCCACGTATGCACAGACGCCGTCCTCGACCGACAACACCAGCCCAAGACGGACACATGGCTGCCGGCGGTGCCAGCTTGGGTGTACAAGAGTCAACTCGACGGCAGAGGCCTTGATAGGAACGCTGCCTTGCACCAGGCACTCTGCTCTGTAGCTCTCTAGGCCTCCGACGCCTCACGGGCCCGCATCAAAAGCACGGGCAGTTGCGTCATGAAGAATCGTCGCGCATGCAAATCGAAATACATATGATTAGATCGATGGATGCGGGGTAGCGCTGACCTTGCACTCTGCACTTCCTCCGACTTTGCACGACTTGAACAAGGGGCTGCAGCAGGCCAGACGTCTGGAGTGTGTGTTGGCTCTTTATGTTGCTTCATCATTACATATTCCTATGTCCCGATGTGTCGTCCGACGTCAAACATGACCGTCCGTCGTCTCTCTCTCTCTCCTTCTTCTTCTATCCTTCTCAAGCAGTATAAGTATCCAACAGGTCCATCCTCGCGGGTCCAATTTTGCTTTTTGCGTCAAGCCATCAGTTGACACGTTCTACCTGCTTAAGACGTGCACATCGAGCAGGACAAAGGAAGAAAGAAGAAAAGGAGAAAAGAAAAGAAGAAACACAGGGCCATGTCACGACCAGGTGGCTTCGGAGTAGAGTAAGCACCCTTGACTGCACCACCTGCCACTACGAATGTCGTTGCTTCAGTTCGTCCCTTTTTTTCCGCTTACACCCCAGTAGTCTTGCCGAACTGGCCAGCTCTATACTCCGAAATGGCCCTCGCAAAGTGTACCCAGCACTACGTCGGATCCGCGTCATCTACAATAGAACCACCATCGTGGATTCGGCTAAATCGGTCTTTGTTTGGGAGCACGACTCATACCCGCAGTTTTACTTCCCAACGAGCGAACTCAAAAACTGCTACTGCAGAGACCTGCAGATGATCAAAAGCGAGGGCGTGTCGCGAGCCGCCCTGGTCGAATTGAATATCCGACCGCGACCTGGCATCAAAGCCAGCAAGACGGATCGCGTCATTCGTTTCACAGAGGATAAGAGCCTGGGTGCCATCGCAGGTCTTGTGCGACTCGAATTTGGATCAATGGGTACGAATTTCACTCTCCTTGGAGATCTCCAATACAGTTTGCTATCAGTGTAGATCGTGGCTAATGTTATGTTTTCCCATGTATGTGTTCTCATCGTTGTTACAATTGATAACTAGATCAATGGCTTGAGGAAGACACACCAATCTATGTCCACCCCAAAGACCCTTTCAAACGGGTAGACACTCTTCTCTCCTCACGATCCTTCGAGATCAAACTCCTGGGCAAGACTGTCGCCAAGGTTGACTCCTCTATCCACCTCCACGAAACCGGCCGTCCCGTTCGGTACTACATCTCCCCGGCCGCTGTGGATCCGAAGTTGCTGCGAAAGTCGACCCTCGTGACGAGCTGTCCCTACAAAGGGGACGCAGAGTACTATGATATCATTCTAGATGGGCTAGAGCACAAGAACCTGGTATGGTACTATAGGCATCCTGTGCGTGAGAGCGCAGCCATAGCCGGATTGTTGTGTTTTGAGCACGAGAAGATGGAGCTGTTCCTGGACGGGAAGCCCGAAGAGGGGAAGAGGAGTATTTATGGGTGATATATATGCGATGTCAGGTAATGTGATGTGGTGAGGTCAAGAAACTGTATTTCGCTGTAAGTCTGTATGCAGATGACGAAGGGGAAAAGAGAGAAGGCAGAACTTTTTGACCTCGTGCGCATTCTTGAACATGTGATGAGATTGTTGTGTGTACGGTGGAGTGACTACCTTGTACGCCGAGGGGTCTAAGACTCTAAAGCGGGCGACTACGGAGTAGTGAGCCAACACTCGTCAATCCGAGTGCAGTGATCATTGTTCCTCGGTCTCTGATTATGTTGTTCATCCAATCTTGAGCAGATCGTCGATTGAGGGCAGTGGACGCCTTGACCTGACCTTTTTTTGCCTCTCATTGTCCTTCTTTTCTCTCCAGACTCCTATTCCCTCTGTGGAATCTGTTCTTTGAGTTTCTCTTGTAGGTTCTTTTTTCTCTTTTTCCATTCTGTTTTTCTTCGTTACGAGG
Organism: Claviceps quebecensis; assembly: GCA_004016085.1. Classification (NCBI taxonomy): domain Eukaryota; kingdom Fungi; phylum Ascomycota; class Sordariomycetes; order Hypocreales; family Clavicipitaceae; genus Claviceps; species Claviceps quebecensis. Next base: position 6,523 of record QEQW01000434.1, read on the forward strand.
TATGTACTTACAATCCCCGCCTCTCAATCTTCGCTAGTCAAAACTCAAAAGCCCTTTCTCCTACTTGAGAGGCCTTCACTCCCCTGATTGGCACACTAGACTCTTGTGATCATGTGATGCAACAGGTTTGTTTCGTAAGAGAGCTTATTCTATTTTTAGATCCACAGCATATTACGCCTTTGCGACTTCGCTGCTCGCCATGACAGACGAGTACATACTACATACTACATAATTTACTACATATTACTTACGGTACCAAGCCTCTCTCAAAGTCGCCCCCGTTTCTTGCACTTCCTATCCTTTCATCTACTTGAGGAATTCAGACTTTCTTCCAAATCTGCATCAGCCTTTACGATTCCATCAATCCTTTGCCTACACATAGGTAGCCTATAGGCACACCTGGCCCACCACCTCTGACCCACGAGACATTCCAAACACTTCGCACGACTGGTGAAGCACACTTGCAGCTGGCGAAGATCGAAGGTGTCTACGTACGAGGATCGCGTGACGCATGGAGTTGCAGACACAAGTGAACGTCCGGGACATGTTACATTCGAGCAGCGCTGCCGCCAAAGTCAGTCGATTCGGAAATTGACCCTACGAAACTATTGCGCGGTGGCAATCTTTTTTCCCGCATCCACATTCGCATCCACATTCGCATTCGCAGTCGCAGTCGCATTCGCATTCTCATTCCGGAATCCGAACGAGAGGTGAAATGAGATGGTTGGCTGCCTATCGTGGACACGGAATCGTATGAAATTGGAAACGGAGATTTGGTGTACAGAGAAGAGCTTAAAGTCATTGCGCCAGGGGGTTGGGCAGCGTGAGCAGGCTGAGAGCTTAAGGGCCCTGGTCAAATGAGTTCTTGGGCTTGATCTATGTTTTGAGATTTCGCGCTCTCTATGTCGTGGAGTAGAGTCTGCACTTGACTTGCTGATTTTTCTGGTACCCGATGTGTTGTTGGCCACGTCTCGTTGGTCTCATCTAGTGTCTGTGACATGTGCATTGTGTGTTGATGTTCTATACGATTCAACTTTTCAGTTGGCACCACTTGTCAGTGGTCACGACTCACACTGAAAAATGTGCGTTGTGGACTTCAGTCTTCATGTAACTAACTATTGACACTACATCACGTACGGTGAACACTGACGTGGCTTAAGTCTGCATTTGACGTGTTCTCGATGCCAACCACCCACAATGATGCTGTACATTCGAAGAGTACAATCCTCATAAAAACTTCAATAGATGCGTCAAAATCTTTGACTTGATCTCGATAGACAAGAACAAGTGTGTCCGATGTCGAAACTTCAGACAACCCCTACGGGTCCATTCCCTCAAGTAATGATGCAAAGACGAGTGCACGAGAAGGTAATGGAAGACTTTGGGTCTTCCCCGTCACTAAAAGTCTGTTGATCACAAGCTTCACGACGTGTACACTGTACAGTGGACAACAAGGTTTTGTTCAAGGGTTTCCACGAGTTTCTAGTGGATTGTGGGATACCTGTAACCAGACAGTAACCTACCTCACTGGTACCCCTACTTTCGTACGGTCTGGATATCGCCACCAGGACGTCAATAACTTCTATCGAGGTCGGTTAGGAGCATTCAAAGGTTGGCCACGAACATTCGAAGGTCGGGCACGAGCATTTAAATATTGGCCACGAGTCTTCCAGGTTGGTGACGAGCATTCAAAGGCTAGTTCCGCGTCTCCAATGGTTGGAATCTGGAAACTAGCACACAAGCGTCTCTGAGATCGGGATTCGGACGTGATGGGACCCCTTCCAGGAATTAGTATAAATAGGCTGCCCTCCCTCCCCCCCTACTTTTCATTCTTTTTCATCTGTTCTTTTCCGTTTCAACTTTTCCATCATACAACTTACAAGTACTACAGTTAGCTCTGCTAACGATTGCACTCCTATTACTCTTCTACTTCTACCATTTCCACTGGTATTTACACTTCACTGGCTCAGGCCGCTCAGCTACTAGCCTACTACCACTGTACCACACTTATCACGTTTCACTTCTGCTCGACTCTTTGCTCAAGCATTATCATATCCATTGTCTTGACTGCAAATCGCAATTGAACAAAGTGTGATTCAGATTGCATCGGGTGACAAACACTTTTAGTAAGTTTGCTGTCTACTTTTTTCTTTCCTGTGAATTCTGTCACATCCTCTCTTATCTCAGCATTGCCTTGTTCTGTAACCTGTTCTTCTTCTCGACCGTGTCGGCGTGTCCTTTCTCCATTTTTCTCTTGCTACCCGCTCTTCCGCTTTCATCTGCCATTTTCTTCGTCTCATTTACCACTTTTTGTTGATGTTATCCATGTGTCAACTTTCGCATCTTTTCCATCTTCTCCTGCTTGCACTGCTTCTGCTTCGGCCTCTCCATCCATGATCCCACTGCCACGCTACCCTTTTTGTGAAGATTTCCGTGATTCCCATCATTCCCTTCTTCCTATTCTTTTCATGCTTCACTTCTTCCACTTGTTCTTCACTGTTTTCTTTTCTCTTTGCCTTGCCTTCTCCAAATTGTTTCTCTCTTACCCTTCCTCCGGGCCCCCTTTGGTATGATCTAACCAGTTACCCCCCCGCAGCGTCATGAAGACCTCACTGGCCATCGTGGCAGCCATGCCCCTTGTCGGGTCAGTCATGGCTCTGCCTGTCAACAACATCACGGCTCGTCTTCTTGGTTCACGACAATCTTTCGTCGAAATTCCTCGCCGCAACGCTACCGCGGGCGAAGATTCTCTTGTCGCCCCCCCTGTGCAGGTCTCCGATAACGGCGCAATTAATTTCATGAACCTGAATAGTGTCCTAGACACCGTGGATCCTGACTCGATCAAGCACCACGTTCCCAAGGCTCTTCCGCAAAGCACTTCCTCTGACGCGATGCATTACCAGCCCGTCTTGGACTACAGCACTCACAGCTGCTATAATGTGCCAGCTATTGATGCCGAGGGTAACGTGGCCTCGGGCCTGAGGAGTTCCTACCAGACCAATCTCTCTGGCGGATGCAGAAAGAAGGAGCACTTGGACAATCAAAATGTCTATGTGCGTTCTCGGTGCAACAACGGGTGGTGCGCATACATGTAAGTCTTTACACTCGTCTTAGTGGCAAAAGAGAAAGTGAAAAGAAAGAGAAAGATTACAGTACTAACGTATCCGCGCAGGTATGAGCACTACTTTGAGAAAGATGTCGGCCTGGAGCACGTTGCAGGCATTGGTTCCGGACATCGTCATGAGTGGGAAAATGCCGTCGTCGTGGTCAAGGACGGCGAAGGCTTTCCCAGACTCGTCGCTGCATCTGTGCACGATGGTTACATCAGACGCATGCCGCGAAAGCAAGTCAGGCGTGTTCGTTTCCAGGGTATGAAGATGCCTTTCTCTCCCTGTTATTCCTTTCTCCGAGTCCCATTCTCATTCTCTAGCCTTGGCTGGTCAATATAACTTGAAGCTGACACCGTCCCCCAACAGGTGCCCATGTTAAACTTGTGTATCACAAGACCGGGGCTGGAACACACGCCTTCCGCTTTGGAAAGCTTTTGGATGAGAATATCAAGAATGACAAGCACAAGTGGGTGCGTGGCGCGCTCGTGGATTGGAATGGCTTTCCCACTTTTGAGCTGCGTGACCGCATGGTGCGGGCGTTTGTCAATACGGGGACTGAGCCCAAGATCTCAGATGCTCATTTTGCAAAGTATTTGGACAAGGCTATTGGAAAGAGGGTAAGTTCATACTTCAGTTTTCTTGTCTTTCCTTCTTAGCTTCCAATGCTTGTGCCACCCATGGGTTTGTTGTGCCATTGCTAACGACCACTGTCGCAGATTCCCAATTTTGATCCTTATATGGAAGACTAAATGGTCAAGCCTTGTTGATCTGGTTACGGTATGGTGAGCAGCACATACAAGAGATGTTTTCAATCATGGATGGTCCGTTTCTGTTTGGGGTCAGGAGTTTTGGAAACATCAAGTTGAAGGCTTTTTCTTCATCTCAGCGTCTGTTGAGCTTGATCTTTGAGTCAAGACTGTACTATGTTGGAGTCTGGCGTTCAAGTTGTGATGTTTTATAATCGCGCATTAGCGCTAAGCGACAGGGTAAAGCTGCAAATAATGAGCAATTCGCTTCCCCTAAATTAATACACGACAAATTGACCATGGGCATTGTGTCAGGTTCATGTACGATGTGTGATTGTGCCAGATTGATGCATGCACCGCGAATCGAATGCACTTGTGTCTGTGAGAGACTGGGAGTTGGCTCCAGCTCCGAGGCAGAGATCCTAGAGGCGAAGGAAGGAGGGCCGAGATATTGATCGCCGGTTGATCTGGTTACTGGTATCAAAGATGTCTCACGGCTACGCTCGCCAGCGTCAGTGCCACACTGCCACGGGACAAATCGTTAAGGGTGCAACATCAAGTTATCAACCAACTTCTTCATCGAGTTCTTCGAATATGGAAAGGCGCAACTGCTGAGTTTCCACAGCAGCACATTCTTCCTGGCTTGCCGAAAAACGCAGCAGCTCCGCCGCCTTCCCGTCGTCCCGAGGGCTTCGCTTTCGCTTATGTGTTTTTCTCAACGATCATCGGTGCCCGTATGTTGACCAAAGAAGACAGCTGAGAGCTCCAAGTTCCAACGCAATCAGAATGATATTGTTTGTTTCGGAATTGAACAAGACGTGGTCCAAAGCTGTGCGCCACGATATCAATGAAATAAAAAGGTCCAACGCAACCCAAGACTTTACCCGAGCAATCGGAGCCAGTGCACCCTTTGCCGTTGTCGTTTTCGGAGACCCGGCTAGCCTTCCGGTACCTTTCTCATATTTACTCCTCAGACACGGGCTTGAGGGTAAATTCGTACGGTATGTCGTTGTTGTATTCGACTGTTTGACCTTTTTTGGCTTCGGCCCAGGTCGGTCCAGGATGTGATCCACGAACGACTGCATGTTGACAGTCACAGAGCCTTGAAAAGTCAGCTTAATTGCATATTTTGGACGCTTCGTTTGCAGGCTCGCTTAAAAAGATATGGAAATTCGGCTTGACGGCTTGAATGCATACGGAGTAGATAAATCGATGATAGATCCACCGTTCGCAGAGCGCATGAAGAGGTACCACGCTAGCCAGTCTCGCGTGAATGAATGCCTGCAATAGAAAATAATGCCAAGTTGACAGAGAATTTCGCCGTTTGCTGTATGTAGTTGACAGTGTACACAGTCAGGGAGCGCTTGCAGAGAGCGAATACATAGCACTGACCTTTTTCGATTCTTGGTGAAAGAATATGCCGATGATGACCTTCGCCTCGTAGTATCGATTCTTTGGTCCTGCAGTGCACTCGGAGCAGTGAAAGAGTGCTCTTTCGACCCTATTGACGCCTCCAAGAGTACAGCACTGTTGCGGCGCAGTTGCAGCGCAGTTACAGTGCAGTTGCAGCGAGTTTTAGCACTCGTGGGGGGCTGTTGGCCGCTACTGTATAACGAGCATGGGTGGAGACTACCTAAGTGAGAATTCGAAACTGTAGGTACCTACTACCTAGGTACCTATGTAGCTAGAATTTGGAAAAGGCAAACGACACGTCGTGTCACCGCGACGCGTTGCAACAGCGGCCAAGCATACATATCATTTGTACCTATATACAGAGTACGATAATCACTTCTTGCCGTATTGCCTGCTGCAGCTGTGGCTCATATTCATTTGCTGCCACGATACCACATGTACCATGCGGGATCTTCTCGAGCGCACGATGGCAGATCTGGTCGAATCTGGCCGCGTAGGAATCGAGTCGGCCCTCGCTTCTTACGCGGCGGCTACCAAAGAAAAAGAGCGTGCTTTGGCAATGTTGACCCTGGTAAGATTTCGTGGCAGCGTCTGAGAGTATTCGTCTGAGAGTATTTGAAGAATTCACCTGTCTGACATTCCCCTTTTGTTGACGAAAGGCCATGAGAAGCTGCCTTTGTGCCAGAGGACTCGCACGAAACGAATGCAGCTGCAAACACTTTGAAGAAGTCGCTGCCTCCGGAGGCTCGATCTTCGAAGAAGCAATGCGAGATCATGATGATTGCATCCTTGCCTGGAAGACCTGCAAGTGCGACAATGTACATCACATCCAGGCTTTGGATCTACGATCTGCAATGTATGAGACTATGGGCAAATTTCGCCTCGCTGTAGAGGACGCCAAATGGATGCTGGAACTGGCTCCTCGACTACCAGATGTAAGCAAGCAGTCTTACCTGGACCTTTCGAGGCCTGCGTCGCTCCGCTGACCAGATTCGACTCTAGGGATACATTCGTTTGGGAAACCTTGCACGGCTGCAAAAGAAGAACGACTATGCTTGGAAGCTGTATGCGGCTGGGATCGATGCAAATAAGGACACTGCACCAGACTCGTCCCCCAAACTGCAGGTAAACCGTAGAGTTCATCAGGACACGTCATGCAGCACATTTTGTGTCTAACCAGTCGGCGTTCAGCAACTGTACACCCTCTACCGACACGCCTTTAGAAAAGATCCTTTGTACCTGCCCTCCGAGATTGTCGGGCTCATCTTTTCGCACCTGAGCTGGACTGAAATTCTGTACGTTGTTCCGCCCCTCCTTTTCCATGTATCGCGTACCAACTCGTTGCCAAACTGTTTTGGGCCTTGGCTGAATACTATGCACGATAGTCTCGTCCTTCGTGTTTCTAGGAAATGGAACCGCGAGCTCACGAGCCCCGTGCATCGAATTCTATGGAGGGACATTGTTTTTCCCTATGAGAACTTGAGGACGATGCCACGCCCTGACCAGATAAAAAAAATTCTCTCCTGGGCAGGAGATGGAGGCGCCAGGAAGATCGTGATAAGAAATGGCATGGGTTTTCCTGAGCCACTTGTGATGCAGCTGCTTGAAGCATCACCAAGCCTGGAGCATTTGACGTTTGATCAACCATCAGACTTGTTGCTTCCTTGGCACAGGAAGTTGTGGAACAAACTCAAAAACGTCTCCATTTCCAGTGAATCCAATTCTTTCTGCCACTCTGAAGCAGACAGTCTCGGGGGATTCCCTCGAATGTTTCTCCAGAATGCTGGCAGCTCTTTAGAGCATCTCGATCTTCTGGGAATCCCATTGCAATGGTACCGGGAAACGCCATCAATACCTTTTCTTCCCAAGCTGAAGACTTTGCGATTGCACGTTGCCGCAGACGACAATATGCCGTTTCCTATAGTATGTTCTCCCGCCCCAAAGAACCGCAATGACGATATTTCTTGTTCTTCTTCTCCTTTATCGCGATTCGCGACATGTAGAGAACAAAGAGTCGCGCGTGGAAGTGAGAAGCTGACTTATTGAGCCTTCTTAGTTCTCTCTCTCCATTCCTTTCCCGAGACTCGAACAGCTTTGTTTTTTTGAAAACATAACACTCCTGGGGCTGGAGCCCACGGCAATTTGGCGAGGAAAGTGGGATGACGTATGGCCACATCTCAAGGTTATCGATTTCGATTGTGTAGATCCTCTAAGTTCAATTGACGAAACGGCAATATCGCTTAAGGCGATCCGATACCTGACGGCCCTCAAATCACTACAACATATACATCTCCGGTTCGAGAGCGAGGATTGGCCTGAGCTATTCTGCGGTAGTCATGATCTACTTTCCCATCACGATGTTACCCATTATCCACCTTCGAGAAATTTGCGTTCCGTTAGTCTTGATGGGCCTATATCGCCCGACGGAGCTCGAACCTTGCTCTCCAATGCAATCAAGGCGAAACAGTTGACAACATATGACATTATTTTCCCCAGGGAGCATTCCACCGGCAACATTGGAGACACAAGTATTCGCCATTTGAAAGGCTACGAATGGATGCGCGGAGCTCCCTCCATCCATACGTTGGGATGCTTTGGATTCCGCTTCTCTCTCGATGCCGAAACGGACGAGGATCTGCCCTTGCCGCAGTTTCTGGCCACATTTCCCAACTTGCGGACGTTGATTATCAGTTCCTGTGAGTACAGAACACCCGAATTTGTGAAACTGGTAGTCGCGATCTTGAAGGTCACGCATCTCAAGACTATCTACACGCCATGTGTCGATGGTGTGTTCTTGGAACAGCTGAGGGAGACGGCAAAAGAGTACGGTGTGCAATCGTTTTCCTATTGTCCGCCAGACCAGTGGCCGATGTCGTTGGACTAGCGGATTTTGCCCACCACCGTCAATGGCCCTTTGGCGGATTTCAGTCTCCATCAGGTGAATGGAGGGGGTTGCAGCCATCCAGTTGCAGCTTGGTAATGAGTACTCCGTACATACGTAACTTTGCTGCATAAAATGGCCCACGATGGAAGTACCGCAATGTATGACTGAGATTGCGGTTTCGTATCATATCAGCGTCGATTCTCTGAGGGCTTTGAAGTTGGGGCTGTATTCTGTTTAGTGTCTACTCTCTTTACGGAGTACCTATTACTCCAAGAAAGACTCAAGTCGCGAGGGCGGTGGGTATGGTTCGGGAATCGGGATTACATGTTATACATACCGGTACATCTCTTTTAGGTACTAATCTTAGATTCCCTAGGTGCATATGTACATAGGTACCTAATGTACCTAGGTACTCTTGGCCTCGCCAATGAGACGCTGTTGTTGCGGCGGCTTTCTACTCCTTCAGTCCTTGCCATGTTGCTTCTTGCATTGTGAGCGTATGTATTACTTTGCACTTTACGGCTCAATTATTCAATTAATCATTCACGACTGCGACATCATCGTCACCACGTCGTGTCCCTTGCGTTGGCGCTCAACATTTACCCGATACATCATGTCTTCATCACGTGCCTTGGATGCCTTCGAGTCCGAGTCCACGATGCGTGATCTGGTCGAGTCTGGTCGCCAAGCTCGTGAGAACGCGATCAAGAACTACGAGCATGCGTTGGAATTCTACACCAAGGTCAGTTGTCGTGGCAGCGTCCGATTTTATTTGAAGAAGCTACCTGTCTGACATTTTCTCGTCCTCGGAAAACAGGCCATGAACAGCTGCCCCTGCGCCAGGGGTGTCGAACGGCGCAGATGCACTTGCAAAAATTTTGAAAAGGTCGCCGCCGATGGAGATTCGATTTTCAGAGAAGCAATGTATACCTGTCATTGTGACGTTGGCAGAACATTCAGTAAATGCGACAACGTGGACCATATCCAGGCCCTGGATCTCCAGGCTACAACGTTTCAGGCTTTGGGTAAACTCGACCACGCTGTGAAGAACGCTGAATGGATTCTGGAACTGGCTCCTCGACTTCCAGATGTAAGCAGTCCCGCATGAGCCTTTAGAGGCCTGAGCCCCATCACTGACAAGTCGCGAGTCTCGACTCTAGGGATATCTTCGTCTGGGAAACTTTGCACGGCTGCAAAAGAACGACAAGTATGCTTGCGAGCTGTATGCGGCTGGGATTGAGGTCAATAAGGACAGTGCCGTAGACTCGTCGCCAAAATCGCAGGTGAGATAGCATAGTCTTCGGCTCAAATTTATCGTGTCACCTCACGCATCATGTCATGTCTCTAACCAGTCGGGGCTTAGCAACTTTACACCCTCTACCGTCACGTCCTGAGACAAGATCCGTTATGCCTGCCTGCCGAGATTGTCTCACACATCTTCTCGTACCTGAGCTGGACTGAACTTCTGTACGTTGCAACATTCGCTCCCCTTTTTTCTCTATCGGGTACGACTCGTGGACAACCTTTTTTTGCTGATACTACGCATGATACAGTGGAGTTCTGCGCGTTTCCAAGGAATGGACTCGCAAGCTGACGAGCCCCATGCAGAGTAAATTATGGAGAAACATTAATTTTCCTAATATTAGCGAATACTGGCCAGAACTCGATTACGTAAAAAAGATCTTATCCTGGGCTGGGGAAGGAGGTGCCAGGAAGATCGTGACAGAGAGATGGTCGGAATTCCCTGACGACGTCATTACGCAGATGCTCGAATCATCACCCAGCCTGGAGCATTTGGTAATTCACAACATGCCATGCCAGGGGCTTCCAGCGCATAAGAACAAATGGACCCAACTCAGGTACATCTCCTTATCGGGGATGTACGATAATTTCGTCACCAGGGAAGTGGATTGTGACGGGGGCTTCCCTCAGACGTTCCTCCAAAATGCTGCCAGCTCTTTGGAGCACCTGATCTTTGTGGGAATCCCACGCCAATGGCATCGCGGTATGATGCCCCATCTTCCCCATTTGAAGACTTTGCAAATAGGCGGTTATAAGCACGACACTCTATCGTTTCCTATAGTATGTCCCCCGCCCCGAACAGCTTGACCCACGCCCAATCATTTGTTTTTTTGTCCCCTTCCTTCTTCTGCTTGGCTTACCTTTTGTCTTCCTTTGGTTTCTGCTCCTCGTCGCTACGTTGTAGAAATTGAGAGAGTACACACGTGAAAGTAATAAGCTAAATTTTGAGTCCTCTTAGTTCCATCTCTCGGTCGCATTTCCCAGCCTCGAACAGCTTTGGATTGGTCCCCACGTACCATTCCTGGTACAGGAGCCGGCGAGTACTTGGCGAAAAAGATGGAGAGATGTATGGCCACACCTAAAGGTACTCAAGTTCCAGGATTGGATGACGGACGCTGAAGACGATAGTTTGTTTGAAGGATTGGATTTTAATGAGCAGATTGAAATTGGCCAAATGGAAGATGAGAGAGAAAATACGCGTCTGACGCTTCGATACCTCATGGCTATCAACTCACTACAACATATTTCTCTGAAACTCGAAGGAGAGGACTGGCCTTTTTGCACGTTTCGCCATAAAGATGAAGATCTACTTCATGATGTCGACGTCGCCCAGTTGTCAGATTTCAGAAACCTGCGTTCCTTCGAATCACCTTCATTCTCCATCACGCCCGACGGAGGTAGCATATTGCTCTCCAAGGCCGTCATGGCCAAACAGTTGACATCCTTCGACCTCGTCTTTCCCAAGGAGCGTTACGAATCTCTCATTCACGATGATCCTCCAACCGACGAGTCCTTAGTCGAGGACACTTGCACTGAAGAAAACCCTGACACCGTTGAAGAGGACCCTCACACCATTGAAGAGGACCCTTGCATCATTGAAGAAAAAAGTATTCAGCATCTAAAAGGCTACGAATGGTTGGCAGGGACTCCCTCGATTCATACACTGGGACTTTATGGATTCCGCTTCCCTGTCGGTACCGAAAACGACGAGGATTCGCCCCTGCTCCGATTCCTGGCCACGTTTCCGAATTTGCGAACGCTAAAAATTAATTCTTGGGAATATAAAACACCCGACTTTGTGAGTCTGGTGGTTTCGATTATGAGGGTCACGCACCTCAAGACTGTCTATACGACATGTGTCGATGGCGATTTCTTGGACCAGCTACGAGAGACGGCACAAGAACACGGCGTGCAATTGATGAGCAAATTTCCGGAACAGCAGTGGGACTCGGGGTCATAAGTGTTGGAATCGCTGTCCCCAACGATCACGTACGTGCGTCGTGGACTCACACCTCGTGGTATAACACCACGCGGTAAGGCTGTTCACTCTTTCCTTTCTCTCTCTCCTGTAGATACCTTCCATGAATACGACAGATCGTTCATGATAGTTCACCCTGCGCGTATACGCAACTCTCGCGAATTTCTTCTAACAATAGGTGACGTAACTTACGCTTGAGTGTGTCTGTTTTGTTCGTGCGTACGGCGGCCACAGACATCGCTGCAGTCGCCTAACGCTATCACTATGGCCGGCGACGATAAGATTGAGTCACTGGCCGCAGGGGTGAGGGTGTTAAGGCCATTCTCCTGATGTTTGGGGTCAATCAAGTCCCATCGTTGCCGCCGTCGGCGCTGCACAACGTTTTCGACGATCACTTCGCCTCCTTGGACCCTGAGTCAATCAAATGGGGTTGACTTCCTCAATAAGATAGGCCCTGACCGTCATGTGATGAATGACGCGAAAAATAGCGACTCGTTGGTTTCTTTGCCACGATGGCCAACCTCAGAGAGTCGAGGTCATCGTCTTACATCTACTCAGATTGAAAACCCTGTCCGAATTAGTGCCTCGACTTTAAAAAAGGGAACTGGCGATGGCCCTGTAAGTTGTTCGGCGTGCGCAATCACGTTCACACACTAGGTATTCATCAATCAACGCATGGTGTTTATAGTTGCTGAGTTGGACGCCAGCGAGCCTAGGCTCCAAATCTACCCTGACTAAATGCCCTTTTTGCCCTAAGATTGCTGCAGCGATGAGGAAGAGAGGCGAGAGACCTACGTTCTTCTGTGACAGAGTAATGTACGATGACAGATGACGCTTTTGAGAGACGACCTCGGAGGTCTTTCGCCGACTCGAGCTTGAAGTTTAAATTATGATCCTGTAAGACGATAAGCTCCATCACATTATCAAGCAAAGTGATCACTGATCAGAGCCGCGTTTAGTCAATGTATTGGACCTATCCATGGCTACGAGTCAGCAAAATGATCAAACTCGCTCTTCCGTTTGTATCCGATACAGACCTCAATGTAACAAGAGCCTCGATTGGGAGCTGGGAACTTGTCCGTCCAAAATACGATAATAGACTTTGGCTCTCTTAAGCCTGCCGTCTAAGTCTCTAGAGGTTCTGGTTTGAAATTTCTCTCTGAGTCATGGGAAGCCTGCGTTCTTATACATGTAATGAATGGCCTTTGAGGCTTTGACTGAGTGATCTCTTGTTCGAGACCGTTGGGACATGTAACTTGGTGTTGCGAGAGGTCACGTCACTGCGCACAGTGTATGCCAGGACAGCTTGTGGAGAGGACTTTTTCTACTTTTTTCTAACTCCTTTTTTTCGCATCTTTGATCAATATCACTATCGAGTCGTATCGACGCTCGTCTGCAGTCGCACCCAGGCCAATCCACAGCAGTCACAATAGCTTACAAATGTACAGACTCCACGGAGTACAGAGTATTGGTTGACACTTGACAGAGGTGGCATATATGTAAAGCTCTCGGTGCAAGCCGTCTGAAGTTATATATATACAAGCCAAAATTGTGACAGTAAGCAACAGTACAGCAAAAACAGCAATGCTTCCCTGTCCGCGCTAACGCGCGCTGTCATGTCGGCCAGTGCTCAGCATTCGACAGACACTGCCATCTTCGCTGTGCAGTGTGCACCCTGATCAGTTAATTATTTGGGGCATTGGCCTGCAGCGTGTGCGACCGTCATCGCCGGCACGTTGGTGATAGGGGCACCAGTCTTATCAAAGGCGTAGTAGCCATTCTGCACGCCAGCGGCGATGCACATTTGCTGCCAAGCGTCGCCATCGAGTGTGCCCTCGGTTGCAACGCACTAAAGAATAGATTTCAGCCTCCATGCTGTATACTCGGGCCCTCGGACTCCATCTTGTGTGTTAGGATTGGGAAGTTCATGCGAGGCACTTACGCGTCCATCTATCTCGCTCCATTGCGCCTTTCAAGTGGAAGGATCTAGTCAGTCTCATCGTCTAGGTATTGCCCGATGCCGCTCACTCCGTGCTTTTTGGATAGATTGTCTTGGGAGTCACTCATACATGGTTGCCATAACTATGGTAACAGACCCAATGGCTGAGGACAGGATCGTATTTCCACTTTCCGTCATCCGACGCTGTCTGGCAATCACACTGGGTATAGCCATTGACCGCCACAATGGGCAGAAGTAGGGTGAGAAGGCTGAGGGCGTGCATGGTGATCAAGTATTGAAAGAGACGTTGGTCGATGGTTTGAGAAAGCTGGAGGGCGTCCGTGCTGATTCAATTCGGGAGGCGACTTGGAAAGAGACGTGGTTGGGTTTTGGACCGATAAATGCAGCCTATGTAGCCTCAGGTGAGCACGAAGAGACTTTATAACTCTTAGACCTTGCTCGAGAACCCTCTTGGCCCGTCTTAGACATTGGAGAGGTTTAGGCAAAATTGTTTACATACACGTAATCCGAACTAGATACAAGGACCAATTCCGAACAGCCCGATATATCTATACGTATTACTTTGGCCTCGGACTGATCGGATGTCAATTGTTTATAGCGTCTAAAGACGGAACGGAGTGTCAAGTGAAAGTGCGAACAAGAGCCCGCGAGACAGTTCTACGGAGTAAGCTACAAGGCAGGGGACCAGGGGTTGAAGCATGACGATTCGATCTCTGCCTCCAGACTCCCGAGATCCGTGATTCCATGTCAGCCACTCGGCGTGCTCGTGTCTCTGCGCACGTCTCTGTGGTGATTCTACACTCTCATACCGATGGCCCATATGACGAAGTGTCAGGCCGCATTAGAGCACCATGAGAAATTGCGGCAAATGTTTGGAATGGATTATGGGCTCGATATGGAGCTTGTGCAGGGTCTTCAAGTCTTGTCGACAGCCTAGCTGTCTTCAAAGTTCAGGCGGTGATATTTGCATTTTGATTGGCCTGATTGGCGTGTAAGTAAAGTCCAGGACTCCAGGTATAATCCATACGTGTGGTGATCCAAATTTGGTCCAGTATGGCGTTTTGTTTATTATTCCTCTGGAGGGGCATCATATGACCTGCCCAGTGCCGACGACCCGAGGCGCTCTCGCCGAGCCTCCGGGCCGCATCTCTTTATCAACTGTACATATTGCAGGTATTTGAGTCAATTAACCAACAGCGCAGTAAAAATATGTATGTACAACTCATTATTGAGCTACAGCCTACGACGCGATTGGCTGTACCTGCCTATCTATCACCCGAAGTGACGGATAAGTATACCTAGCCTACCTATATAGGTACTTGTTCGCACCGGTCGTCAATTTCTGGAGACTGAATATTCCTCTCCACATACCTACATTATTAACCAGGTAGGTATCTCACTTTCTTTCTCGTCTGTTTTGTTTAAGTCCCGACTCCCGACGGGCCGACTCCCTCGGGGTCTGTCGTGACGTCGTCCGATGGGGACTGTCATTAATTTGTTCTTCTGTGCGCACATGCGAGCTGAACAGTATCTTAGGATCCATGTTGGATTATTTGACGGCGCAGCATTCACTTACCCGAGGCACGTAATGCTCACAAATCCCTCATCTGTTTTACAACACGACGTCCAAATCAGTAGTTCTCTCAATTATGGCACCTACCTGTACAGGCATCGCTTTGCAGAATAGCAGTGGCTACGACTCTCATTGCGTCATCTTTATCCTGGACCCCTCCGCTTCAGAAGTTCACTGTTCAGCCCGTTTCTGAGTTCTCACGTTCAACATGTCCTTGACTCCTTCCTGAAGAGCCACCTGCTTGTCGAGAGTCATCTCCCGTACAATAAGACCGGCGAAGTGACCATCAAACTTCTCATCCGTTATTTCAAAGAGCTCATTATCCCGTCTATGTGCCAAGGAAGATGGGTCACGGGATTGTCCTTTTACGGGTTTCTGCCGGTCATATACCTCTGCCTCGTAACAGAAATGCTCAACGTGTTCTTTGCAGATATCCTCTCGGTACACGCTGTCTGACTCTGGAGTTATATACACAAGTCAAAAATGTGGCGGCAACTTGCAAGAAACAGAGGTGTTTCCCTATCCGCGGCAACGCGCTGTCATGTCTGCCAGTGCCCCCTTTGCTGTGCAGTGTGCACTTTCATCAAGTCATCTAGTCGCAGTTGCCTACAGCGGTGTCGACCTTCATGGCCGGCACGTTGGTGATAGGGTTACCATTGGCATCAAAGGCGTAGTAGCCTTGCTGCACACCAACCTCGATGCACTTTTGCTGCCAAACGTCGCCAGCGATAAATTGCTGGGTTGCGACGCACTAAAGAAATGAGACTCAGCCTCCGTACTGTGTGCCACTGTGCCCTGACTTCGTCTTGTGGATTATGTAGGAACTTGGTTTCACGAGAGGCACTTACACGTCCATCTTTCTCGCTCCATGACGCCTTTAAAGTGGAAGCATCTAGTCAGTCTCATCTTCTATTGCCGCTCACTCCGTGCTTTGGATAGATTGTCATTTGGCTTGGGACTCGGGAGTCAATCATACGATATTGGTATAAATGTGGTAACACAGCCAGTGGCTGAGGTCATGGTTGTAAGTCAAAGTCTGTCCGCTACCCGACGCTGTCTGACAATCGCACTGGGCATAGCCTTCGTCGGCCGCCACAAAGGGCAGAAGAAGGGCGAGAAGGCTGAGAGCGTGCATGGTGATCAAGTTGTTGAAAGAAACGTTGGTTGATGGTTTGAGAAGGCTGGAGATGGCCTGTGCTAATTCGACTCGCGATGAATTGAAAAGAGGCGTGGATATGATGAGTTTCGCACAAAGGCAGGGGAGCACAGAGAGACTTTTTTATAAACCTGACGTGAGAATTCTCTTGGCCAATTCGGACATTGGAGAGGATTTAGGCAAAAGTGCTCCGGTATGTGCGTTATCCGAACTATCCGTAAGATCCAAGGATCAAATCCGAACGGCCCGAGTCCTCAGTCACCCGATGGTAGTGCATTGATCATGTACTCCGTACTCCGTGCGTATATCATGACATATTGACATATGTATCTTTGGCCTCGGATCGGAATCATAAAGAGATGGACTGTATGGACGTCAGCTTTTGTAGGGTCTGAACTCTGAAGACGGAATGGAGAGGCATCAAGTCAAGGTATTGTACATGTACATACACATATTTGCAAGAGCCGATGACCAAATCCCGTGTGCACAGCTCCACCCACTTTTGGTACCTAGGTACCTAAGGTACCTATGCTCATTGCTCTCACCATCTGTGTACCAGGTACCTACGCCGCCACGGGGTTCAACCGTTCTTCTAAGTACCTAACATACATACATACTGTTAAGCAAATGGGGGGCAAAATGGAACTTTCTTTTGACTGAAGAGCTAAGTTT